>JBAMJV010000343.1:0-223980 GCA_037951105.1 Echinarachnius parma
ATATTAAGTATGTCGAATTAAGTATGTCGAATCTTTATACATTTATTACCTTAACCCTAAATCAAAAAGAACATTTTCGTATGTTAGATCAATAATCAATTGTGAGGGACCCCATGGAAGATCAGCCATGTCTACATAGACGGCGCTGAATGGGCCATCCCTCCGAATCCATTGTATTTATATTTAGTGAATTTTTCCTATACTCTGTAATGTTTTTAATTGTGAATTCGAAAAATAAATTAAAAATAAACAAATCATACGACTAGGAGAGTTCATTTTGTCCATGTTTCATTATTAAAGGGACTTAGTAACATTGTCCAAATCCTCAAAATAAAATTTTCATTCTAGCGGTTCCCTCATACCTTGTTGTGTTCGTATTAACATTAAAATCATGGTACAGGTTTCGGTTTTTCAAATTTCCTTTCGTTACAAAGATATGTATGATTGAAGTATTCAGATAAGAACAACTCCGGGCGAGTTTTTCTTCCGTGTGCAAAGTGAGTGCAGTGAGTTACTGAATATCAATTTGCATTTTCGCTCATTACTTGGCCATACAATGTCCATTTGACTTGAAATTTTCACACAATACTCTGTGGACATATGGGATAACAACAATATACATTGCATCAACCATTCATCACTTTTTGCACATGTCAACAAAGTTACTAGATCCCTTTAAGTATCCTTGATCTATATCATAATCCCTTCTTTCGGAAGGACATAATCTTCATAATGAATATGGCAATTGTAAAGTGGGTAGATATTTGATATGATTGGCGTCATCACTTCAATATATAGAACTCGAAGTAAGATCAATGATTATTTTTGATATGAAGTAAGTGTCAGATATTAAAGAAAATGAAAGTTGTTTTATTATTAAAAAGGCACAAACTCATAACCATGGCGGAATTAATCTGACCTTCGGTGTGACATGTTAGTAACCCAATAATCGGCTGGTTGGAACAGCTTGCAACAAAAATAGAGTATTGAACGAATTAATCACGTTACAAAATGCAGAAATTGAAAACGATTTCAAAGCGAAGTAAAGAATTATTATTACAAAGTTTCCTTTCAAGTTTTCTATTTTTCCTGGAGGTAATACAATGAAACACAAGCCTTCGTGGAGAAACCTGTACCGATGCACCTGTCCATCGGTGTGCGTCATATTATCTGACTTTTGCTTCTTTTATATTTAGCTTGTCCTCGACAACTATTTTATATATAATCTAAACATGTATAGGGTTTAATGCTTTGTTGGTTTATTGTTTTGTATCCAAGTCATTTTTACTACTGCGCGTCCTGTGTACCATGCACGATATATAATTATTTATAAAGACCTAATTTTCGATTTCAAACATCTTTGTTATTTTGTGAGTATGCATTTGTTAATTTAATTATTAATTCCAGGGCATGGGCAGTATTTATGTAGACCTAAATCTTTCTTCAATTTCCTATAAGAAAGGACAGGCTTACAATTGAAATGAATGCATGAAAAACAATCGAAGGAAAGGTGAACTAACAATATTATGTGCCTATATATCTTATCTGATTGTATTATACATTTACTAATGTATATAGGTACTATGCCAGGAATCGATGTCGCTTGTTAAAGCAACGCCAGGAAATGGATGCAGGTGTTTCGGTTTTCCTAGATCCTTTCTCCAGACATCGCCTCGTCAAAGACAAGGCGCACGCGCCGGTGGTCGAGAGCCTGTAAAGAAAACACGTCTACCATTTTGTTATCTACTCATCTTCGCAATTTCCCTCTCCGTTCAGGTGGCGGGCGGGACTGGCCAACATGCACCATACTCTCGTCTCTTGCTCACAGGGGCGGCTCGGGGGAGGAAGCGGTGGTAATGATGTGATAGTCTTCCCCTGATTCTTATATGTAAATAGGATGTGTATGTCTCGAGACATAATGTCCGATGATAAATATAACTGCTGTCGTTTTGTTAAATGTATTCATTTGAATGGTATACATTTTTATCAGCAACAATTTTGACAAGTAGTAGAAGAAGTAGTAGAAGTAGTAGTAGAAGAAGTAGTAGAAGTAGTAGTAGTAGTAGAAGAAGTAGTAGAAGTAGTAGTAGTAGTAGTAGTAGTAGTAGTAGTAGTAGTAGTAGTAGTAGTAGTAGTAGTAGTAGCAGCAGCAGCAGCAGCAGCAGCAGCAGCAGCAGCAGCAGCAGCAGCAGCAGCAGCAGCAGCAGTAGCAGTAGCATTAGCATTAGCATTAGCAGTAGCAGTAGCAGTAGCAGTAGCAGTAGCAGTAGCAGTAGTAGTAGTACTATTATTATTATTATTATTATTATCATAATTGTAATAATAATAATAATTATTATTATTATTATTATTATGTAGACATTATACAGTCTCCTATAATGTTATGCATAGCACCTAAGAGTCTGGGGCGCATACATTTTAAGGGGATTTACAACATTTATCAAATCGACCAAAATCACTTTTGGCAATATATCAGTTTTCTTCTTTAACAACATGTACAATGTATACCTTGCTGTCATCTTTTTACTGAAATAATCAACCACTTTTCCTTAATCGTTGGAAAATATTCAACTGAATTTAAAAGAACATCATCAGGGATGTCATTCACTGCATGTACAGTTTATAGAAAATGTTTCGATTGTAGTGCTAAAATAATCTTATCCTAATTGTTTCCTTTTGACATAATCACTTAAAGCGATCCAAGTAAAGTGTCTAACTCCACGAAAAATACTTGGAGCTTCCTCGTTTCTCTTCTGCCGTGTTGTTTAGCTTCTGGTAAGAGAAGAATAAAATAGGGTTCGATTTTTTCAAATGTCCCTTTAGTATGAAGATAATTATCATTGAAAATCATTATTTCAAAAGCGTTAGCTAACGCTTTTGATACAAAGTACAATTGCCGTAGCTGAACACGTCCGGCCAGCGGAAACCTTCCCGACCCGACTGTTGAGCCGAGCGCGCGCAAATTCCATGAATTCTGTACCGTCTGTATATACGGGTGCGGATATCGTCAAACGGATGAGTATTACTGCGACAAATCTACGGCAGGCCATCAGTATTCGGTGATAAAATATGAACTCAATATTCGTTTTTTTCACTAGGTAAACAGTGTTCGTTTTCTTTCAAACTTTCACAAATCTTTCAATTGTATTTTACAATGATATTGATATAGGATTGAAGTCTCAAATGTCATTTTGTGCAATATCTGACACTTTACAGGTATCACTTTAACATATTAGCAAAATCAATCCTGAAAACCAATAATGGGACTCAGCATTTATTGAGCCACCAAGCTTACAAGCACCAGAAATTGCTATTCATTTTCTCAACAAAAATAGAAGAGAAATGAGGAGGTTGGATGGTGAGCCCCCCCCCCCCCCCCCCCCCCCCCCCCCTCCACTGACCAAAAGGCACAAACTCGATGACTAGGGATGGATCCTTTTCTGTTATCACGTCAACTTTATTATAATGTTTTACAAGCAAATAACAACTTTGCTTACTCATCATATTAAGGATATAAAATATCAGGCATTATAATTCTCGACTAGCACTTGTGCTAACTTTCGGTTCTCTTTAACAACAATTTTAACTTTTGTATAAATATAAAGTAATCGTTTACAGTTCGTATTTTAATAATTTGTCTTGGATGTATCTTATAATGTACATACGATATTGTTTTTGTTGTTGTTAATAAACTTAAAAACTTCAAACTTCAAGTACTAATGGCGACCATTTTGGGGGTATGCATTGGTTTTCATAAAAATCCTAATCACTTTGTTGCAATTGTTACGTAACTCAAATAGTGATATCAGGTGATGCACAACGCAATTATTATAATGATATTGTCCAGTTTTAACCACTAGATGGCGACACACAATAATTGACTTTAGTAGGTTGGTACGATTCACAGATTCGGCACTTTATAGTGTTGCGTAGTGACTCAAAGCCCCGCCCATATTATTACATGATCAGCATAATCATAAGAAGGGGGTGTGTCTAACGTCTTGCATATCAAATGTATTCATATCTTTCTGGGCTCTGGCTTGCACCAAGGTTTTTCTCTTTCTTCTATTCATTTCTTCGTTCCCTCTTTCCCATCTTTTCTCTCTTGTTCCATCTGCCCCTCCTCTCCACTCCCCATCTATTTACTCCTCCACCCTCTCTCTTCACTCTCCCCTATCTTCCTCCTCCTCTCTCGCCTCTTCAACCCTTCTCCCTTCCCCTCTCTCTCCGTCCCGTATATATATCCCTCTATTTCCGTTGTCAAAGATTCTACGTTGAGTCTTTTGTAACATTTGTATTGCATGTACCAAATATCAAATAAGTCAATACAATGATTATGACACTACAATTGACACAACAAATGTTTCCCAATTAATTATACACATTTAATGTTGTTCTATACACTTATTTTAAAATTTATTTATTAAATGTTGTAGTATTTTATTTCATATATATTTTGTTGATAATGTATTTTTTGTTTCATTCATTTCATTTGTTTTTATTTATTTGATTGACTGATTGATTCATTCATCTATTTATGTATCTATGTATCTATCTATCTATCTATCTTTCTATATGCTTGCTTTCTGTCACGCTGTTTCATTGTCCCATTAAAAATCTGTCCGCGTAGTAGACTTGTTTTCAAGGTTAAATTTCCTTTTCTTTTTAAATCGTAATAAATGAACATGTAGGTGTTATTATTATTTGTTTGGCGATTGCAGTACACTGTCAACAATTACTGTTAATGGGTTGTGATTATAAAGGAATTACCGTAGATGGCAGCATTGCGCTATGCGACGTATGCCATCAACATTTCCAAAGTGTCCAACCGTAGTAACTGCCATGGCAACAGCTAAAATGCTTGATGATGATTGGCTGTTGCCATAGTTGTCATAACAATTTGACACGACGCTTTCAACAATTGGAAAAGTTTTATGAAAAGGGGCCCAGACATCATTCTTCTCCCGATTTATACCAAAGGGGACCCGATAGGATTGTACCTGCAGGTACACATTACTGTTTACATCGCGTTGTGTCCGTTTATAAGATAACCTAAATGAAATGCTTCCGAGGGAGTAAGAAGCACATTTAACGATAAATACACTTAGCGCAATTTGGGAAAACCATAAACAATACTCTGTATGAAAGATTGTAGAAGATCAAACTAGTTGATAACGAAAAACTACAACTTGTTGGTTCATTTGTTCGGTGCCTTTTTTGTTTTGTTTTAATTGTTTTAGTGTGAAATGTAACTTTGTAACAAAAACATGTTGGTACGAACACATAATATGCAACAATATTCCTGAACTAGATGATCAAGATAGTGTCTTTTCCGGAGCGTCTCTGCCACCGATATAAACAGTGTAATATCGATGGTTTCCAGACTATTCTCTGACGGGAGATGGCGCTACGCAGCTATGATTCACTCTGATCATGCAGTGATTTGTTAGGATCCATAGTTAGAGTTTATCCAGCCAAAATAAATCGTTTAAATTAGTTTGGGCGGGGAAGGGGATGGACCGCCCCCAGAATTGTCCAGCAAAGTAACGAGTATACAACTGTTTTGTTTTAAAGCGCATTATTTTGGCTATACCAGAATGTATTGCTCCTATGGGAATAGAGAGTGCACGTTATTTTGCGGATTGATTGTGAGTGCGTTTTAATAGGGAAATCATACAATTGTAAAGCATATTATACAGATGATGATCAATCTTGTTCAAATAGACGCTATTTAATATAACTCGAGTATTATATTTGGGAAAATCATCACATTGTAGAACCAGATTCCAAATTTTATTTATTTATTTATATTTGTATTTATTTATTTTTAATTTTAATTTTAATTTTTATTTATTTATTTATTTATTTATTTGTTATTTATTTATTTATTTATTTATTTATTTATTTGTTATTTATTTATTTATTTATTTATTTATTTTTTATTTATTTATTTATTTATATTTTTTTTTGGGGGGGGGGGGGGGGGGGGGGGGGGTGGCAAATCAAATGGCATCTTCGGGCTAAACCAGCCGATTTGGGGCCTTTTTTTTTTTTTTTTTAAAGAGGAGTGATATTCTGGCAAATGACCCCAGCACCCTGGACAAAGTTTATCCGTATGCTCTTGATAAAACATATAATAAGTCATCGCGTAACCTCTTTGGTTCACCACTGCCTATAATATTATGTAAGCCAAACAACATTCTTGGGAAAGTTATACGGAAAGAAAATCTAATAGCCAAACTAACTGATCAGCATTATTAAAATATACATGTAGTATAAAAGAGGGTTTATATAATTGTAAAATCTTAACCGCAACATTGCTAAATTCAGAATAATTTATAAGGAAAGTTCCATGAGCGCCGCTTGTTGGCCTGAATTGCACAGCTTGTTCCGCCCGTCTTCGTCGGGTATGGTACACGTGGATATACGCTCAAATTCGCGCGCGACGTGGTTTGCTTGTGGTATGTACATGCAGATGCATGATTTAATCTGTGATAATTTTTTTTTTTTATTACGAATATTTTATTGCTCAATTAGGCAATTCAAGGTAGTTTTTATCCCACTTTTTACACTAACAGATGAATAATAATACATTCTTTCATATGGCTTTAAAGGGATAGTTGAGTATTGGTCAAACTTAACTTTAGTAACCAAAACCTGCACCATTACGGTACAAAGTAATAGTTATAATTTCACCATGCTCGAAAAGTATATGCAATTACAAACGACTAAGTAAAACCCCTGTTATCATTCAAAAAGAGCCGTTACAACTCAAGAGGGCGCTATTTTAAAAAATCACTGGTTTAAGCCATTTTTCATACAAAATTATGCATTTAATGTTTTGTTAAAATAATGATTCAATATAGATATCATCAACGACTTTTTAAAAACCTATTCAGATTTTTTTTCCAAGGAGTCTTTAAGCCTTTTTAAAAAAAATTTCTAAAAAGTCTAAATATCCTCCGGTGATTGCCGGTGAAGAATCTTTTTAATAAAAATATACTTATATGCCGGTAAAGAATCTTTTTAATACAAATATACTTATGGATATTTCAGCCGTTTCTGAACCGATTTTGATCAAATAAAGTTTATTCTGTTTTTAAAATTGTATGTTCTTTCAAATTTGACAGTCAGTTTTTCATTATCTCACAAAAAAATATCGGGGGGCACTTCGGGAAAATACCAATAGGCCTACTCAACGGTACCTTTAAGTCGAGTAGCTACGTAGGTGGTTTTGATAATTCTCTGCTCTATCTCTCCATATAATTTATTGTATTTCTGTTACTCTGTCTCATTTTCTTTCTCTGTAATCCATTGATAGAATCATACATTTTCCCTTTCCTCACCCCCGCCCCCAGATAAAATGTAAATGTTACCACAATGATTATTTTAGTCTCCGTGTGCGCGTTGGAGGCATCGTTATATCGATGTCGTGGGTCATTATTGTTGAAAATGAAATATCAATAGCGCCATCTTGTGACACTATGCCGAAAACGCTATTTTTGTTGGTTGTGAGCATCAATATAATTGTGGTTATTATAATTATTTAGTTGTCATCGTTCTTTAATTCAAAGCTTGATTTTGTTTTACCATAATGTTTTACCGAATATGGGACTCCATGGACATGCCCTAAGTCGCGTTTCCCCCCTGGGTTTTGGTTAAATAAAAACAAATTTGCACAGTTAATGAAACACTTTACTATGCTCTTTTTTTTTAGGGAAAATAGTTTTATTCTTCAATTAGAGAGAGGAAAACAGCAGCTTTAGGTTTTCAAAATTTCACTTCCATCATAAAGATATGTATGATTGAAGTGTTCAGATATATAATTATCTAGCGGATAATCATAACTGTACAAAGTCAATGCAATGAGTTAGCGAAAATCACTTTGCATTGTCCCTCATTACTCTGTCATACATGACATTCATTTACCATATAATTTTCACAGATCATCACTCAGTTGGCATATCAAATCACAACACTACACATTTTACCAATTATTCATCATTTTCTGCACATGCCAACAAAGTTACTGATTCCTTTAAAGAGCGTTTGTCACCTTCTAGACCGCCATGAGAGGAAAAAGACCGAGAGAAAGCAAACCGCACGTTATTTTCTGAAGAAGAAAATTCTACATCGTTTCTAACGTTATTCCGGTTTCATACCGGAATTAAGCCAGTCATAATGTTCGTTGTTACATTCGTACTATATCACCCCGCGCCATCTTGTGATGACTTGTGGGGAGTTATTCTTGGCGGGTGAATTCGGTCAAGCGCAACCCCTAACCTATCCCCTCGCATCCTGTAATAACGGAGGCAAAGTGACATGGAACTAACTAACACTGCCACGAAACGTCGATACAATCATTTACAGGACTTGGTAACATTGTTCGAGGACTAATAACTGCAAGAATGTTCATTTCGAAGATAAAAATATCAATAATCGTACATTTAAGATGATGGCTAGCTGGGCCCATATATACAACAACAAAAAACCGATAGCTAAGTTCCATGCTAAATCTATTTCAGATAATACAATTTAGTAAGTAATAAACAATGTCCTAGCTTCCAATTATAATTAACTGGGTTTAGCCCTATAGGTACCTACTAAGTTAACCCCTATAGTTAGTAACTAAAGAATCATGTGTTAAAAACTTAGCCACGTCATCCCAAATAGACTTAGCTTGAAACTAAGCTAGCAGGGTTTCATGAATATGGGCCATTATGGTGAATAGGTGATACACATTTTCGGAGGGTGGCAGGGAGGGGGCGGGGAGGGGGGCGGGGGGGGGGGGGGTTGTTCTTCTGCATCCATCCTCAGACGTCCAGATTTGCAAGCGGAGTGGAACGCTTTTATTTTTCTCCCGCGAACAAAAATAATGTATTAATATATTGACCTTGTCCACCCATGTCGCGTACGTATGTGTACTTTGTCCTTATAGCATGATTGTTATCCATGTTATTTGAATAGGAATAAAACAACATTCGAGTCACGTTGGTACATACTAGTCTTGTCTGCAGCGCGTGGGGGCTAACATGGGACCGACTTCGAGATTGGCTAAATCTGAAGATCCGGAGAGATCGAAAAAAGAAGGGAATACAGGACAAGAAATAGACGGACAAATTTATCACGCGGAGTAAGGATGCGGGGGTAGGGTGGGATGGGATGGGGGTGGGGTGATGATAGGAAGACGATGAAGAGAATCATAGGGGGGTAATGATAAAGGAAGACCAAGAATAGAAATATTGATTAGCCCGTTAAATGCGTTGAAGACTACCAATTTGATTTAAATGGTATTAAATGCATTCGTCGTAAAAACAAATTACAGGAACATGAATAGGGGAAACCCGAGTATTTTGGGGACCAGTCCAGATTGCGTTGGAGGAGGAAAGAGGATTATCAATGGTCCCGAAATAATTATGTACCGTACATATTGTTGAGGCTGGACGAAGGCTACTCGTAGTGGGTTGAATGTAGGGCGGGGTCATCGGGCGTGGCGGGAAGGAATGTGGTGAATAAAAGGCAAATGATAATACCGATTATACTTTCCGAAATCATGCAAAACTACAGAATAATCTTTATATTTACAAACATAAAATATCAACATCGTTTGCAGGCCCGTAGCCAGGGATGGTGCGTTGGGTGCGTACGCATCCCCCCCCCCCCCCCCCCCACTTTTTGTTGGTCTCGGGTCCACTTTTTACCGGTCTCGGGTCCACTTTTTTTTACCGGTCTCGACCATCTAAACACCCCCCCCCCCCCCTTACATCGGTCCCGTTTTGTAAATTATCCACCCCCCCCCCCCCCCCTTGAAAAAAATCCTGGCTACGGGCCTGGTTTGCTGTTGATTATTTCTGTCGTATGCACAAATTTAGACGCGTTGTGCGTATCTATTGGATTCCGATTATTTCATTTTGATTTATTGTATTTCAGTTTAGAAATATTATTTGTCTCTAATAAAAAAAAAACGTTATCGACCGGGTAAAGCTTATCGAGAGGTCGAGTTGTCCCGAAATCACTTTTCGATCGTGGTTGGTTCCATTCAATCAGAGGTAGCATCATAATAACTGTTATTTATATAGCGCTATTCCTGTGGGGATCATAGCGCTTTACACGATTATTATTACCCCGGTCAACGGATACACACTGCAATCATTCCTGCACATTAAGTGCACATTTTCCACTCCCTAGGGAGTATTCCAGCAAGTCGCCTATTAGGCGCGCACAGTGCTAAGGAAACGCGTTCCCATCCTTCCGGGTCCCTATTTATACACCTGGGTAGAGAGCAGCAATTGTGGATAAATTGTCTTGCTGAAGGACAAACGCAGTGTGCGGGGTTCGAACTCGGGATCCCACGCATCGGAGAGCTCGCGCTGTATACCAATCCTGCCACACCACATCCACATATTCATCGGGTCGAAATTAATCTTGTTTAAGACGTATAAAAGATATCGTTTAGTTTGATATTTCTGCAAATTGCATTTGAGAAGAATCCGTGTGATCTGCGAAATGTGTGATACATTGTACCTTCTGTAATTTCTTGATAATCCTCCGACTCTTCAAATACTAATTTTCCTTATAATTTGCAATTTGCAATTAGGTTATATATACGTTTTTATATCAGACACTATAGAAATCGAACATGATTAGTATTATTAGTATATCATTACTAATGTGTTTGTGAATTTGCTTGTTATGTACTCTTGTATGTGTGTTTTTTTTACAAAGACAGTGGAAATATAATCAATTCCATTAAATATGTAGCAAAACTTGGATGATGCGTGTCACTCACGGTCTCGATATATCCATGGATATTATTAAACTGTCCATAAAATATCAACCGGTCGTGCGAAGTCGCCGTGTCCTATAGTTTAAATCATGCGCATAAATAAATTATGACTCCGATCGCGAACATGAACGTTTATCTTCTCGAAAAGCTTTCCCGCCATTTTCAAACTTTTTTTTTTTTTTAACCGAAGAGAAGTAACCATGGTTACCATGGAAACTAATGTTCATGCAAATCTCCAGATTCGATTCGTAACCTTAGCAACCGAGCATGCTGCGATGCACACCTTTCTCACTCACTCACGCACGATATAGTAAATCATTCATGTTTTTCGTCTGGTCCGTGTAGGCGTTAGATTACAAACAAACATTTTCATGACAAGTAATGTTATATTACTGCCAGGAAAAAGGAGAAATAAAACAGAAAAAGAAAAGTAGTGTGCGTCAAATTCGGATTATGTGGAATTTTCCTACCTTCTGACTAGGCCATTTTGATGCGCAGTTGTTAGATAAACGCCTTTATACTTTCTTTGTATATAATTTAGACTCGACCCTCTCCCTCACCAAGACACACGTCAACAAAACAGTGTATGCCTTGAAACGTATCCCCTTATAATAATGTTAGCGTGTTCAGCTGTTTACAGAGGCGTCGGAAGTGGGGGGTGGGGGTGGTGGGAGGGGTAGTCGCCCACCCTCACAGTCAGAAGAAGGGGCAACATGGCATCTTGTCCACCTCAAAACGCCTCCTCCATTAACTAGTTATTTGGCTTGTCAAATGAAAAAACGGGACTTTGCAAGCAGCGAGAGTTTTCAAAACGATTTTGTGTCGCTAGCCTTGTCAGATGTCCCCCCAAATAAATATTTGCCCCCCTCTCTCACACCCCCATCGCAGTGGGTCCGCGGCGCCATGCACTGAGCTGCTAATGTTAAGCGCTATTTGGGTCACGGCCTCTCAGCATCATTTATCAATCCCGCTCTTAATTATGACATCGGTGGTACACACGGCCAAGTAGAACGATTAACTATACGCTAACCGAGTGGCAGAGTACATAACAACCATTAGTTTACACCATTAAAGGGATCTAGTAAAAAGTTTGTTGGCAAGCGCAAAAAGTGCTGAGTGATTAATAAAATGTGTATTGGAGTGATCTGATATGTCCACAAAGTAATGGGTGAAAATTTCATGTTAATTGGATGTTTTTTGGCTGAGCTATGAGCAAAATGCAAAGTGATATTCACTAACTCATTGTACTTACTTTGTACATGGTATGAAATTATCCCGTAGACAATTTCATATCTGAACACTTCAATCGTAAATATCTTTTGAACAAAGTGGACATTTGAAGAAAAAAAACGAAACTTGTCCCGTGCTTGTATTGTTAATATCAATAATAATGTATGAGAGAACCACTAGAGTTCCAAGTAAGTTTTGAGGATTTGGACAATGTTACTAAGTCCCTTTAAAGCATTATTCGCGGCGTGACAACAGTGACCGCGCTTGGTCCCACTTATGTCAAACCGCCTTAGCGTCATCCCCGAACGAATGCGCCGAGGCCAACGGAATGCCCCACACGATTATGTTCCCTTTTTTCAATTACATGTATCATCCCAATTTGCTAGTACATGAACATGATGAAGTAAGAGTACTCTACAGTTTGCCATCAAACAACCCCCTCACTCGACGAACAAGGGAAAGGGAGTGGATCACATCCCCACTGAATTGATGCTCTACTCCACTATCAACCTTAAAGGGGTAGTATAGTTTTGGTAAGGCTGAACTTTATTATCCAAACCTGGACAGTAACATTATAAACTAATAGTTATAACTCCACCATGCTCGATAGGTATAGAAAATTACAAACGATTAAGTACAAAGCCTGTTATCATTCAAAAAGAGCCATTAAAACACAAGAGGGCGCTCTCTAAAAGGGCATTGGTTTCAACCATTTTATATACAAAATTAAGCATGTGATGTTTTATTGAAATAATGATTAAATAGAGAGGTCATCAACAATTATATTAAAAACGCTTTTGAAATTTTTTGAAAAAGTGTAAGCATTTTTTTTATTTTTTGAAAAAATCATTTAATTATTTGGGCCCCAAATAATTATGAGATCAGATATATTTATTGATATTTCAGCCGTTTCTGGACCGATTTTGACCAAATAAAGTTTATTCTGCCATTAAAATTGTATGTTCTCTCAAATTCGACACTCAGTTTTTCATTACCTCACAAACAAATTGTGATGTGCAGCGCCCTCTCTACCAAAACTAAACTACCCCTTTAACCTAAGTTTATATAGACTTTTCTAAAATACGATCTCACGGGGGATGGGGGCAGTGGTCCAAAATTGCATGTTTAGATCTAAACCATGCGATCCTTTGTCTTAAAATCATGTTCTTAAAAATGACGAATCGGATGATTAATCCACACCATTGTTTTACATGACGATACTTTTTTGCTTTGATGACGTCTGATGAGAAGTACAATGGCGCAAAGGGAGTACATCCAGGTCCACATGATTGTATGCGTTATGGAATCGATCGTCCGATTGTCATCGGTTCCACATCGGTTCCACACTAATTACTAAAACGGGGGCAAGTGCGCATGTGAGATACAAACACAATTAGTGAGATAAATCCCCTTCAGAGAGTTACATGTACATTAAAGGGGTAGTTTAGTTTTGGTAGAGAGGGCGCTGCACATCACAATTTTGTTGTGAGGTAATGAAAAACTGAGTGTCGAATTTGAGAGAACATACAATTTTAATGGCAGAATAAACTTTATTTGGTCAAAATCGGTCCAGAAACGGCTGAAATATCAATAAATATATCTGATCTCATAATTATTTGGGGCCCAAATAATTAAATGATTTTTTCAAAAAATGTTAAAAATGCTTGCACTTTTTCAAAAACTTTCCAAAGCGTTTTTTAAATAGTTGTTGATGATCTCTCTATTTAATCATTATTGCAATAAAACATCACATGCATAATTTTGTATGAAAAATGGTTGAAACCAATGCCTTTTTAGAAAGCGCCCTCTTGTGTTTTAATGGCTCTTTTTGAATGATAACGGGCTTTTTACTTAGTCGTTTGTAATTTTGTATACCTTTCGAGCATGGTGGAGTTATAACTATTAGTTTATAATGTTACTGTCCAGGTTTGGTTACTAAAGTTCAGCCTTACCAAAAACTGTACTTCCCCTTTAATCCCTAGATTGTGTTAGGCCATGCATGCTGGATTGAAATATGACCATGAAAACACATTGTAGGTAACGCTGAATTTCATTAGTCCGTTGGTTACGTTTCGTCTAAAGAAATAGCAGAAAATGAAGTGGTTTAAGCTCGTGGTTAAAATTGACCCGCCGTAGAGATTTCGGGTTTAAACCCTCTGATGACATGTACGACACACCTCTGTATGATCACCCATATAATATAGTCGTGATTGTGTGACATATTATATAGACCTATTTTAGGACTGGTCCCGAACAGTACACAGGCTTGAATCTAAGGTTAATGCGCGTTATACCAAATGTAGATTGGCTCCAATTTAATTAGTTAAATCGTTGGGGTCGAACAAGAATCTTTCGCCAACTCAAGCAAGGGCAAGTGTAGACACAGACACAGTCAACTGTTGATTCAACAAAACCCGCAGACCGAATCAGATTAGCCCGAATGATTCAAATGATAAAAGGACAATGTCCCAATCATCTTGAAACATGAACGTACAATGACGTAACATGGGTCTTACTGATTAGAGGGGGAGGGGGGGGGGGGAGGGGGGAGGGGGTGGGGGGGGGGGGGGCAAGTCATTTATTATGTCTCATGATGTATGTCCTTTTTCTTATTTTTTTTTCTTACTTACTTCAAATTGGGAGGCATGTGTCCCCCGTGAACCCAAAATGGTGACTTACCCATTATTAACGTGGTTAAAGTGTTTGTCTCTTGCACGGAAGGTCGCGGGTTCGAACCCGGTAGGACATACCAAAGACTTTACGTGTTAGCTACTGCCTTTCAGCCAGGCGTTCGGAATTTATAAGTATGTATTATCGAGAAGACTTGTATCTTCATACTATCTTTAGGATTTAAGAAGGCAGAGAAGAAGGATAGCCCCCTTCTGCTATTATAGGAACAGGTCCTTCCTAAACGCCTGGCCTAGGAATGTTTAAACGGAGACATGCTCCACCTTATATGCCAAATTGGCACGGAAGGGCTTTACTTTTAATCTTACCTGCCCCCATGACCCCCCCCCCCCCCCACCCACCCCCACCCACCCCGAGCCCCCTGTACCTACGCTACTGGACAAAGGAGTCGAAGAAAAGTCATGTTCAGTTGATGACGAAGGTATAGCGTTCAGAGATCTTTGTGATAAATGTTTGCATGCAAACTTAAATTTCCCCCAAAAATCCCCTAAACAGCTGGAATATTGCTGTATTGTCTTTTCTATCCTGCGAACAATTCAAGTCAGATGTCCCCGACATTGTGAACTTATATGAGGCTCGCCATGTAGTCTAAAATGTTGATTTATATTGATATGTCGCGCATAACGATTTGCTAACGCTCAAACGGAAGTCACTTTAAAAACGAGGCAAGTTTGCAAGCTGAGCTCTTCGCATCTAGAAATCAATAATCTGCTAAAGGAAGTACATTAAACCTGATCCTTGTGCAATACTGACCTTCATATAATAATTATCATGAAACTAGATATCTATAAACACTATAAAAATGAACACGATGAAGTGGATTTAATACCCAACGTGCCAAGTGCTTGCAATGCAGCTACTGATTGTTTGCCACGTCTATTATTGCACGCGATGGTAATAAGAGTACTTGGCCACGCCCATTGTATTGTGCGGTGGCATTGTATACGTAAGTGGCTCTATTGTTCAGTGCATACCCTAATCTTCAGGTGTGGGGCATTTGCTTTTCAATAGATTCCTTTCAAATCCCCTAAAAGCAATTTAGCTGTGGCCTTCCAATTAATGTGACACTGGGAATGTGCTCCACTGGCACGTTTTGGGTTAAAAGAGAAGCACCACACTTTTTAGTCCGGTCTTCATACCCGAGGACTAATGCTATCCTTCATTGTATTTTGTTCTTCTCGAATGGACACCCTTAATATGACCTTGGGGAAGGAGTGGACAAAACAGGAGGGTCCTGCATCAGTGGACTCGAGTTATAGAACATGTAGAACAAGAAATCAAAAAGAGTTGAGTTGGCAGGCGAAGAGAAAGTAGAAAAGAGGGCACCATCTTGGTACTTGGTACTTAGTAGGTTAATCCTCCTTAATTCTCCATGGGAAATTTAACTGGAGGTTAATAAAGAGAAGGTAGAGGGGGTCGAAGGGAGTGGATCATTGGGTGGGGGGAGTTCTCCATCGAATGGTTGGAGATGGCCATACATGATTGAATCAAACCATGGCCCCGTTGTAGAAATAGATACAATCGATTGTAAAGTCGCAATTAATTGTAAGTCCGATCATGTGACCAAAAGCGCACATCTGATTGGTTCAAATGCGCAAATCTTCTGACTTTCAATTAATTGCAACTTTGCAATCGATTGCATCTCTTTCTGCAACGGGCCCATGACAGAGAAGGGTAGACAGAGCAGGGAGGGGGTCCACTTCAGGCAATTTTAGGTGGGGGGGGGGGGGGGGGGGGGTCGTCCATCGAAGGGCTCGAGGCGCACATACATCGATCGTTATCAGAAACAAAGAACATGAAGAAAGAGAGGGTAGACAGGTATATAGAGGGAGGGAGAGGTGAAAGGGAGTCGTCCATCGGAAGACTATAATAATGGGTCACTTGGAGGGGACGAAAACCAGCATTGAAAGCACGGTTCGAGACGTCACGGTCATGTAGTAAGGACACGAGGTAGATGACGGCGTCCAGAATCACATGAACACAATGCAAAATGAACAACGTCATTCGGCAGTCCCGAGGCGCGCTTGTCCGTCATATCCATGTGGCCATGTTACTGACAATTTCCGTTCAGATACTGTTCAATGTTCTCCCTCACTTCCTGTCAGGCCAGTAGCCGTAGGTCACAACCCCGGCCTGTATAATGTGTCTCAGCAAAAAACAAAAAATGATATAGATTATGTTCGTATATTAATTTTTCTTTTGTGACTTATGATTTCTTCGAAAATGTTATACTGACAATTTCCGTTTACGTATTGCTGAATGTTTCCCCCTTTCCTGATGGCAGGCCAGTAGCCGTATATTGGTCACAACCACGCATAAGGCGTCTCGGCAAACACATAATTATGTTAATATTTTGTTTTCTCTTTTTGTGAGATATGATTTCTTTAAAAAAAAGTACTAATGTATTTTAATTCAGTTGCATTATTTCATCTGTCATAATTGTATAGGGCAGAGCGACATCAGTCGATATTATTTTCGCCGAAATAACCGGGTGGGTGTAAAATCTGAATTCCGTCGTGTGTTATTATTGCGTTGATTATATTGCACACCGCATTCCTTCTGAACCCCTCTTCAATGCCTAACCTTTCCTCCGCCCCCCCCCCCCCTCCTCCCCCCCCCCCCCCCCCCTCCGATTCCCAAAATATCTCCCACCAATCTCTCCCTTACTTCTTCAGTAAGAGCAATAAACAAAACATACGATTCGAATTTTACGCCGGGCGATGTCGGGCGATTTATTTCAATTTATTCGTACAAATATATAAATAACACATAATATACAATTTTTAAAACTTCATCAAAATACAACATCAGCAAATTTAAAACATACAACAAAACACCTAATAATCTTCTCTTTTGTTTATAAACTCGAGAAACTGTTTCCTTTTCTTCAGATCAGGGCATGAGGCATCGTCGCGATGATAAACAAACAAAATGAAACAAAAATGAGGGAAACTTAAAGACAGTGATGTCAGTGACATGGCGAATTATGTGATGCGCAGAGTGGGAAGAGGATCGAGGCATCCAATCCGCAGAATGACATCTGTCAATGCGTCTTACCAAACATTAGGCCCCGGGATTTCTTCTCACGACAACGTGGCTCCTTAATTGACTCATTACCTCGTCTAATTTCTTCGACAAATTTCTTAACCGTACCCCTTTAGAAAAACACCGAGATTAGAATGGACTCGAAATTGGACCAGGGCTGGCGCAAGAGAATTAAGCGAGTTTTCTTTACGTTTCATCATCCAGTCGATAATTGCCGGTTAACTGAGTTTTGAGGGGGGCGCGCGCTAGAAGATCGGAGGAGCACGTGAAATTCGAAAATAAATCATGTCAAAGGCGAGAGTTAAAATCATTAAAGATGAAATTATCGCCCGATGAACTGTGGGTGTGAATGAAATCTGCCTTTGCCTCCCCTTACCCTTTGACTACGGGGATCTCATGAGAGAGTTCCTAATACTCAAATTGGCCTATTTCTCCCGGCTCTTCTCACAAATTAATCCAGTTATTTTCCCTTTATCTACAAATTGACACGTTTGGAAAATACTACAATTATTGTAAATTTGGTTATCTCTGTTGATTTTTGCATTATGTTTCTTGGAAAATGTCACCGCATCGCTGTGTTCTCAGCTTCCGAAAGGTGAATCGATTTTTCATTTCAGAAAAGATAATTGTATTACAAGCAATTTGTGTCCACATCGATTTGGGGAAAAGATGTTTTGTTATGGCTAATAACCACTGTTGACACGTAGAACAAAATACTCTCTTACGTTGTCATAAACAAACTTTTGGGGCGAATTTTGCGATTTTTGGTATTATTACGATGAATTCTGTTATTCAGTCTTATCCTAAGGTGGTAGTAGTTATTTGTGTTGGTTTGTATATGGCGATGATAACATGTTGTTCTTTCTTTTTCTTGCAATAGCCATTACAATCCGCTGAAGCACTAACGTACAACTTTTTATTGAATTATCATTTGAATAATTCTCATTGTGATTTGATTCGATTTGATTTGATGTATTTATTTGAAAACCAACCTCATCACATCATGATAATTCAGCAATTAAGAACGTAACCCTTTGCCTACTGGAATCTGGTGGTACGTATATTAACTCGATGGGGATTTCAAATTCTAGTACTGTAGTAGGGAACCGGTTAAATAATGATAATAGATGGCATGAATATCGCTTTAGCATAATTAAATGTTTCGCATGAACTACCTTAGCCTCCGAGTCGCCATTTTTCACTCCAATCACGGTATTTTTGACCGTGTGAACACTGACTAGAATCACAAATCGCGAAACTCGAATCGTGGTCCAGAGGTGTTTTCTAATCATGATTCACTCAAATCACAGTGCGAATCGGTAATGTAAACGGCTTGACCTCCAAAACATGATTTGGGAGGAGGAGCTTACGTGACCTTACATGCACTTCCGCCGATAAACCGGGCGCAGTGTAGTACTAGTGTTCTCCTTGTTTGATTGACAGGTACGTCTCCAAAAACGCGATTGTAATTACATTCTGCGCGAAGTCTTTTTCGTCGTGTAAAAGCAAGGCAACATAATCACCGTGATTGTAAACATGATTCCAATCATAAAGAGAGCATCAACAACTATTTAAAAACCTCTTTTTAACAATTTTTGAAAAAGTGTAGGCATTTAAAAAAAAATATTTAAATCATCGAATAAATGTGGGCCCCAGATTTATTACGATCGGATATATTTATTGATATTTCAGCCGTTTCTGAACCGATTTTGATCAAAATAATAAAGTTTATTCTGCCATTAAAATTGCATGCTCTTTCAAATTTTACACTCAGTTTTTCATTACCTCACAAACAAATTATTTTGTGCCAAAACTGAGCGGTTACAGCTCGTTATTCCGAAGGTTCGTAATTCCGAAGGTTCTGTTATTTCGAAGATTCGTTATTCCGAAGGTTCGTTATTCCGAAGGTTCGTTATTCCGAAGGTTCGTTATTCCGAAGGTTCGTTATTCCGAAGATTCGTTATTCCGAAGGTTCGTTATTCCGAAGGTTCGTTATTCCGAAGGTTCGTTATTCCGAAGTTTCGTATTCCGAAGGTTCGTTATTCCGATGGTTCGTTATTCCGAAGGTTCGCTATTCCGAAAATAAAATAGGGTTCGTTAATCCGAAAATGAAATCGGGATCGTTAATCCGAAAATTGTTATAATACTACAATTTCAGATTGGCGTAGCCACGGGAAGGAAGGAAGGAAGGAAGTCAATACCCTCAGGTATACGAAATTTGCGTGTTCGGAATAACGAACCGCACCCGACTGAACTACCCCTTTAATCTTTAAGGAACTGGATACTCCCTAGACATGCTAGAAGGCGCCCTCTAAACCAGTACGGTATAAGTCCTTTATTACCAATACAAGCATGGAACAGGTTGTCGGTTTATCAAATTTCCATATCGTGTAAAATTAACGATTGAGGAGTTCGGATTTCAAATTATCCACTGGAAAGTTATAACTATGTATAAAGTCAGAACCATGAGGAAGCGAATTATCACTTAAAGGGAATTCAGACCGGTATATTAGACGCGTAGATCCATCTTGCGCACTTTTACGCACGGTAGGTAATCCCCATTGGCTCAGTTATAAGCAGCGATCGCAAACTGTCCCACTTCCGAATAACCGAGTCAAAAATGCATACAAAATAGTCGCGTTCGGAATGTTTGTACTAGCCGAATGGAGATCCATCAGAGATGTTTACGAGCGAAAATATCACGTAACACGCTTAACCGCACCGACTTCAAAGTGCCGCCGTTTGATGCCTTGGGTGATAGCGTGAGAAATTCGCTTGGTATACAGATACCAGCTGTTTGCTGCATGCAATTTCATAAGAAGGCCCGTGTTCAGATATTTCGAAGCACCGCTCTTCGATCGATCCAACACATATCGTGAGTTTTCCTCGAGAGATTACGGTGGAGTCGAGTTGGAATTTGCTGACTACCCTTTATAACCCACGCATATATGCCTTTAACATTTCCGCTCACTATACTCGGCCATAATAACATCCATTTAACGTGACGATTTCACACATTCCTTAGTGGACATAATATTATCATATCACAGCAATACACATTTTACCCACCATTCATCAATCATCACTTTTTGCAACTTTTTTGTCAACAAAGTTACTAGATCCCTTTAATGGTTGAGGAAGCTTGCCTGGATGCTACATAGAGGGCTAGGACTAGGACTAACGGATGTCCTTGGCACCAGCGTCTCCTCCAGGACCATTGCAGGGTTTCCCCCATCCCTCCGTGCAGTGGCGTAGCTACATATGGGGGGGGGGGGGGGGGGGGGGGTGTCACGGAGGTCACGTGTCCCCTAAATTATTTGACAGCTAAAAACTGGTACGCCACTACCTCCATGCCCTGTCAAAACTTGTGTTATATGGGGTGGGAGGGGGGGGGGGGGGGCAATCTCCATTTGGGATGATTATACACATACTACCATACGCAGCCCCCCTTCTTCTGGACATAAATATAATGCATATAACTACATAACAAACATTATGTTTTTTCTAGCACAAAGAAAGAAATAGGAATAAATACAAGTTTTGCCTCTTTCTGGTTCCCCTTTATTCACATAATATGGCATGACTTATGATTGATATCGTTCAATTACGTTTTTTTTGTATAATAGTGTATTCGTGAAATGAATATGTCGACTAGTTCTTTATATTTAGAAATAAAGTGGAAATAAAAAATCAAATACATACTGTAACTCTAATTGTTCTAACCTTGGAATTACGAAGGTAAAAACCTCTTCGTGAACTTGGACCTCCCTCCCCCCTCCCCCACAAAACTCAAATTATTCTAACGTGGGTATTAATTAGATTCAAACCATCGTAGAAATGTTCACTTTTGCCGTCCCCCCTTCCCCTCCCCCCCCCCCCCCCCCCTCCCCCTCATCCCCTGCGTAGGATTCCCTGATTTTGCCCCTGACGAAGAGGCCTGCCTGTCTCTATTAAACGAAGTATGTAATCTGAGAATGTAACTCAAACATGAAGGAAGAACATTAAACAGTCATGTAAAAATTTTTAGCACTAGGGATTTAGACTGTCGCAACATACGTATGCACCCCGCACGTAGCCTATGATTACTTATCCCCCACTTTACGCGTACCGTAATTGTTACCCTTATTTTAAAGGCACTTTGGTATAATTGTCGGAGAACACATTTTGCAAATTGGCAACTTTACAAAATTGATGAATGTCATATATATTTTGCGAGGTGTTGTTGCACGATCGGAGTTCGAAACTTTTCGATGTCCAAGCATTCATGTTCTTATACAAGACACTTAATTCACATCGCCGCTCTATAACCAAGGGTATACATGGGTACCGTGGTCCGGTGTACATTGAACGCAGGTAAACGGCTATTTGGTTGCTCGTGTCTAGCACGCTCCCCGGGGTGTTGAAAAGGTGCGCAAGATGCGACAAATAATGCGCCTTCACTTTCATGAAGTCGTCTTGGCTCGAATCTATCCGTTTTTATTTGAAGTGTCAATTTTAGGGTCATCGTTTAGGTTTCAGTACCCTTAAAACATGAATGATTATATCAATTACAATAATACTGATAATAATGATAATAATAATGATAATAATAATAATATTAATCATAAGGATAATAATAATAATGAAAATAATAATAATAATACTAATTATAATTATAATAATAATAATAATAATAATAACAATAATATTGATAAAGTAATAATACCAGCGACGATAAAAATAGTAATAACCATAATCGTAATAATAAATTATTAGATAACTAATTGGATGATAAGGTAGCCATGGGACCCATCTTGTACAGTGCATTCTTAATTATTCCACGTAAGGTTTTGATAATATTGCTACATTATGTCTTGTATTGTATTCCTCATTACAAAACATACCAGGCTAATCAAGGCAATTTCATTATTTGAGTTTAAACCCTTGCCCATCTTCAAGATTATTTTTGAAAAGTCGAATTATCCCTTTAAAAATTAATAATATGTCCTCTCGATTCTGCGTCCTTTTTATGACATTCTTATTTACTCGCGCTATCATCAAGGAGTTTTCTTGCTAAATTGAATTACGTATGTGGGTCTCGCGTTCCGTTTCTTTGGCTCGGTAATCGCGTATGTTTGGTGACAAACCGAATGTGACAATTCGGCTCTAGTCAATCAGGCTGGTGCCACCTTAACTGTGGCAATCTCCGATTGAGGTCTTGATAATGTAATAACATGCTAAATGTTTGAAATGTTGTAACATGAATGTTTTGTCTTTAAAGAAATCAACCGACCGTCGTACTTTGGCAAGGTCAATTGTAGGCGTGGATCGGAGGAAGAGGTGGGATGCAACTTCTTGCAACTGGTACAAATATGAGACCTGAAAATGTCAGGATTAAACATCCCCTCCCCCTGAACAGCCACCCACGATTCACGTACTAACACGATACGATGTAGGGGAAGCATTGAATTCCTTACCGCACTACCTACAAATATAATATACTTCTTAAATAGTTAAGGGACAGCCCCTCTTTTTCAAGCCAAATTTCAAAAGTTGCGAGGTTATTGTCTTATATGAAAGAAAATGTCATTTAATAGCATGCCTGAACAAATTAGGGCTTGAAATCTCTTTTTTTCGTGGAGTTATAGACCTAAATCTAATAAACCATCGTCCAACAGTTAATTGTGCAGTATACGCGTGTTCACCCGTCGAGAAAGTTCGCTCACGGATTCCAAGGAGTGCCACAGCGCTATGCGTGACCCCTATGTGACCCGCGCTAGCTACGTGACCCGCGCATACATAACAATAGGTAAGCGATTACTAAGCAAAATAACCAAACCTCGCTTAAACTGGCTACATGTAATTATATATTCTTCATTTTTGAGATCTTTTTCCGTGACATACCTTTACAAATGTCGGCTTCACAATACCTTTACAAGAATAAGTACAATATTGTTGTAATATTATGCTAAATCAGTTAAACTCCTTTATTGACCGATATAGTTTGATGGAGGGACGCATTCGTTTTTCATTCGTAGAATCCAAATTACAGGGCTGTTCGATCTGATTTTTGTTTGTGTGTTACATTCATCCCCATCCGTCAACTGGAAACTGTTCAGACGTTTTGTAAAAGAGGGACTGTCCCTTTAAAGGGATCTACAGAGTGAGTCAGAAAAAATGTCCCCACTTTTTAAAGTTGTCTTGTTTGAAGTATGAACATTTAATTATGGGTTTCATGATATGTCTTGGTAGAATTATCCTCCCAGCATATTTTGGTATAATTTTCATTTAAATCTCTGCATGACTACCTTTTTGTCTAGGATGAACGCATCGTCCGTGATTCTATGTTCTCCAAACGAGGCCATGTTGGTTCCGTAAGTGGTGGTAATTAATTATATTTAAAAAAATGAATTATACCACCGCTTGCTAAGTGTTGGAAATATATTTATTATCACACAACGGTACCGAAATATATGTATATATATCTATGTTGTTATTTGCCTGGTGGTCCCCTTTAATACGAATACAACAAGGTATGGGGTATCCATTAGAATTCCAACTGGACTTTTTGAGGATTTGGACAATGTTACTAGATCCCTTTAAAGTATGCACCTGCCCGCCGGACTCATATTTCATTATGAATTAATGATACTAGTGTTTTTCATAATATACTGTTACTATCACTAATATTTGTTATTCTCATCAATATCATTATTGTCATTGTTATAGTATTATTGGTGGTGGTGGTGGTGTCGAAGTATTACCATTAATGAAAATTGTCTTAATGCCATTTTGATATTCGATCCGGCATGACGTGTAACAGTTATACTTTATTTAGATTAAGGTTGGATTACAGTGGCAGATATCAGTAAATACTAATCACATTTCATGGATATTGAATTGATATAAAAAACAATATCACATTTTATTCAGTGTGGTTTGATATCTCCTGGTTATATTGTTGTCGTGGTAATGTAGAAGACTACAATGAATCCATAGATTTGTACGTACCTTTGATACCGCACCGTTGATATGCAGCTTTTCAAAATTATGTTTCAGTATTTAACTGAGAGACCCACTATCGTACAGGCTCTGGTTTCTAGTGGATCCTCCTAATTTGTACAATACATTTATTTACATGTTAATTTAAATAATGTATACATTCTTGTATAAATCATTCGTTGGAAAAGGAAAAGAATGCATTGAAATGAATTGAATTGATGATAATTTAGGAACACCATTTCGAGAATCTGTATGTCATATTATTAAAGTGATCCATTTATTTTGTTAGATTTAGCCGAATTTACTTGGAGCTATCATAATTCTCATATACTTTTTTCAAATTTGCTTATGGTAATAGAAGAATGAAATGGGTTGTAATTTTTCAAATGTATCCTTAATTATGAAGATATCTATCATTGAATGAAAAGCGTTCCAGAACGCCTTTCGATATCAGTCGAAATCAATGGGTAGTATAGATGATAACATCTGACATCAATTTTCACTCTTGTCACTAGGTAAACTGTGTTTTTTTTTTCTTGCTATGAAACTATGACACATCATTCAGAAGAATCTAACAATGATATTGGTATCATGATTGAATTCTCAAATATCACTTTTGGGAAAATCTTACGAAGATAATGGATCGCTGAAAACCCTCTCTGTGATTTGAGCGCACGTTCGCTAGCGTGCCGAATGTGCTGAATGGCACATCATCATTATGTTGCACTGTGTAAACTAGCTTCGATAGGATTTCATAAATGTTCCCTGCTGCCGGATGATATTCAAGTTGAGTAGGTCCTATTTAATTGATGACATCTTCATTTACATAGTGAATAACTGATAGAACCCAGAAATGGGCAGAATTGCCATTTGCGCACGGACGAAGCAACACATAACAACGTAAAATGGATATAGGGGACCATGATCTTACTATACCCCTGCCACATTGGGGGTTCATACGAATGTATACTTGCATGGGAAAGGGTTTAATAATCAACGATTGGTTGATAATTGTCAACTAGGAAATAGTAATACAAATGTTGCGATTGGTTGAATTCTGAAAGGCGCAAATAAATGACTTTAAAGGGATCCGGTAACATTGTCAATGTCTTCAAAACTTACTTGGAACTCTAGCGGTTCTCACATACGTCATTGTATTCGTATTACCAATAGAATCATGGAGCAGCTTTTTTTTTCTCTCTCTCTCTTCCGTTATAAAGATATGTATGATTGAAGAGTTCAGATTTATGACTATCCACTGGATAGTTAAAAATGTGTACAAATACTATGAGTTAGCAAATATCACTTTGCATTTTCGCTCATTACTCGGCCTCATAACATCCCTTTAACGGGCATTTTACACACATTACTTATCTTATAGTGGACGTATCAGATCACAGCAATACACATTTTATTAACGATTCATCACTTTTTGCACTTGTCAAGTTACCACATCCCTTTAAGGAAGCCTAACTAACAACAATGGCAAGCATGCAGTTAGGACATTATATTCTGTTCACGTTTATATATTGTAGGTATACGGTTTCATTTGTACTAATAACCTGAATCTCGGATCTTATCAAAACGCACGACAGGTCGGCTCATACCATATTGCGTTTCATCATATTTATCTTCGCTCATCAATCGAAGGATGCATTACGATTTGAAGCAAGCAAGCAAGCCAAAAGAAGAAAACAAAATAATGTTTTTTCGAAATAATATGACGTGACCGGATGATAAGATGAATGTGTTTTTGATGAACGTAAAGGTCTCATGGCCTAGGCTAACGGGTTTTTGTTATCGCAGCTCAGTTGCCCGTGAAAAGCGCAAGACAACCTGACTGAAATAGAATGGGGTCGAGATTCGGGGGGGGGGGGGGGGAGGGGGTTAGGGGATCTCTGTTGGCCATAAATAACGAGCCCTTTTCCCACCTTCTATCAATCAATTACTTTTTTTTATCTCGAGCCTCTGGATCCCCGGCCCCAGACGGAAGAAATATGTACGTCTATACTTTCACCGCTTGCTTCGATTTATCCACAACATTATACTGTTTATCACAGGTAAGGAGAGGGGTTATGATGGTGTATGGATGTTAGTTCGAAGGATCACCAAGGTCACGATATACGATCACATTGAATTTCAAGGAAAAATAATGATTTTTGTATAAGTTACGTATTAAAGGGAAAGAAAGGTTTAGTGGCTTAAACTTGTTTGTTATATTATATTGAAAGGTAATGTTTATCATCATTCTACCATGCTTGAATGTTATAATGTATAGAAAATATTAGGGGTTCATTTTTTAAGGCTGTTTTCATTCAAATAATAGCCATAAACGCAAGAGGGCGCTAGGCAGACACCTCGAAGGTTCAACCATTTTGTCTGGAGTTCACAAAGTTGGTCAATATCATTCCTTTTTCTAGCATGAAAACGGAGGGGCTGAATTCAACATTTCTTATTGCCTGCAGGTATGCGATGTAAATATAACCTTTTTTTAAAAATTGGACGGTAAATACGATTAATTACTCTATTAAAGGGATAGTACAGTTTTGGTAAGGCTGAACTTTATTAACCAAACCTGGACAGTAACATTATAAATTAACAGTTATAACTCCACCATGCTCGATAGGTATACAAAATTACAAACGACTAAGTGCAAAGCCTGTTATCATTCAAAAAGAGCCATTAAAACAAACACAAGAGGGCGCTCTCTAAAAATGCATTGGTTTCAACCATTTTATATACAAAATTATGCATGTGATGTTTTATTGAAATAATGATTAAATAGAGAGATCATCAACAATTATTTAAAAAACGCTTTTGAAAATTTTTGAAAAAAGTGTAAGCATTTTTTTTATTTTTTGAAAAAAATCATTTAATTATTTGGGCCCCAAATAATTATAAGATCAAATAGATTTATTGATATTTCAGCCGTTTCTGGACCGATTTTGACCAAATAAAGTTTATTCTGCCATTAAGATTGTATGTTCTCTCAAATTCGACACTCAGTTTTTCATTACCTCACAACAAAATTGTGATGTGAGGCCCTCTCTACCAAAACTAAACTACCCCTTTAAATAATATTAGAGAACTCATATACAATATTAGACAGTAACTATCAATGTTGATGTGTCTACCTGCTTACGCTGAACTAATTTGTAAGGGTTCGATTATTATTTATCATAATTATGTTTTAATAAATCAAACACACACAATCGCGACCGAAACAGTCAATTGGTTACCAACATGTTTAAATGATGCAAAAATACTGCTGAAAACATGTTTAAAATATAATCTCGATTTGATGATTTTGCTTTGTCTATTTCCAAGCCGTTACAATTTCTACAAGATATTTTTGTTATTTGATAGAATGATAAAGAAAGACTCCCTTTTACGCCTATATCCATGACACCACAATATAATCTACATAATATATGTTGACCATGTTGACCGTCATGTTAAAAAAAAAAAAAAAATCTTTTCACATAAGTATTGGAAACAAATCGATAAAGAGTACAATCCTCTCCTTGGAGAGCTTCATGCGTACTAATGTCACTGCAAAACAATCAGTGAAGAGATGAGGTTTCCATGGCGACCAAATTAAGAACGGTCATGTGAAAACATTTACTGCTGCCCATCGGTCTATCTATAACCGCGATAATGTAATCATGTGGAAATTTCCAGGCCATCATCTACTCCAGCTCACCGCGTATATATCATGGTTTGGTCTGCTGTATTTTATTAACACTGTAGTTAAACATGTTAAAAGGGACATTATTTTGCCTATGACTGTCACATATATATTATCTATGATTGCAATATCATTTCGATATAAATATAATTGTGTCATTTTTGTAATAGGTGATTGTTACAAAAATATGTTTTTGTTTCTTTTGCGAATTGCACCTCTTTACCAAATCAATTGTATAATTTGCTCGTTGAATATGAAACATATTTTTGTTTGGGCAAATAAATTGTTTACTTTAATTCATCGTTTCATTCATTCATTCGTCTAAGAAATTCATTCGACGAGAGAACTCAAATCAGAACTTGCTTTCGATGAGATGTGATTATGAAAATAATGCGGTAAAACAGATCATATCGTGAAGAGCCATATACAATATCTAAACAAACAAAAAACAATCAGCTAACCTGCCAAAGTGCCAATCCAACTTCGGCGACCAAGGATAATACTTCATTTGAAAATTTTGCAGACGTATACAATAATTGAAGAAGAAGAAGAGAGAAACTTCAAAACGAATGTCAGTCAATGATTCCGTCGTTATAGGACAATTATGAAGAATGATGCGGTAATTGTTCTTCCGCGCGATGAGTAATTACCGAGTCATGTGGCCCTAATGTTGCGAATTTCATCCCTCTTGCCATGGGCCTATATATACAGGCACAATATTTTGTCAGGGGGGGGGGGGAGGGGGGGGGAGGGGGGGGGGAGGGGGGGGGGGCTGAACTCACTCTTTAGTTTGCCGCAATATGACCATGCATTCCCGCCGCCTTGAATATAATTTTTTGATTTTTTAAAAAAATATATCGTTGGTTAAGAAAGAAAAGGGTGCTAAGTCACTTTTTGTTCTATAATAATAATAATAACGGTTATTTATATTTTTGATTTTTATCTCCTGGGATAATCATGTTATAAAGCGTTTGGGAGCCTATATATGATCAATAATCAATGTGCCCCAAATTAGAAATGATTATTATCAACAAAGTTTACATCGCATAAAGGGAAAGCTCTGACCTACAAGATGGTATCATTTTAGCAACAACATAATTCGCCCCCAAACGAGATGATTTCGCCCCCAAATTAAGATTATTTTGCTCCCATATGCAAGGTTATTTTCCCCGAATATTATATTTAACAATTTGCCCACACATACTAGCGCTTTAAAAACTCTAAAGGGGGGGGGGGCTGCAGACCCGTAGCCTCCGTCTCGTAGGCCTATGTTTTTTTCCCCTTCTTTTAATAGCATGTCGGCTGAATACGTGAATTTTTTTTCCAATTCGAATTATTGTTTAGCTGTAATTGAAAAACAATACATGCGGGCAAGGTGAACCAGCGGATTCGAACATTAGTTATTGTATATGAGGAATTACTGCAGAGATTAAGGAACAATTTAAATACAAGACAGTCTGGAAACACATTTATATGTAGACGAATATTGACTTGTGAGAGTGAAACAAGGCATTAAGTCGATTTGGTACTAAATTGTGTTGCGTATGATATAAACCGTCTTGTACGTAGGAGATTTCGTTTATTGCTTAAATTTACAGATAATAACTACGTCTTATTCGGGGAATATTTATGAACTATAAAAGAGGGCTACATTTTGGTTTTCCTCATGACTTTCAATTCAAAACTTTAAACGCGAGTATCTCCGCAGTAAAAAAAAAAGTGACTTAGCGACCTTCTCTTTCTCAACCGACGAAATCGTCATAACGAGGGTCGATTTATGTCTCTGGAATTAACATTAATGTCTAATCATGTAGCAATACGAACATTATACACAGGTGATATAGGATATACATAAAGGACTGCAGGGTCGAGCGTAAAGGACATATAGTTTAAAGCACTCATTTCATCTTCCCCCCGTGGATTTTATTAAATGACAATGAAACCCATCACGCAAACTGTTGCCGTTCAACATGTTCAAGAGATTAGGAGGAATAATCTCTAAAGTAAAAGTTAGAGCATAATTGGGCAAGAAAAGAAGTCACCATTTAGTATCCACTGGATAACTATAAATCTGAACATTTCAATCAAGGAGGTACTAGGACTTGTACCTCCTTGCTTCAATCATACATATTTGTTTTGTTTACAAAAGAAGCAAAATTCGGTAAACCAAAAGCTTGTCAATGCTTCTGACCTTCCACGGTATTGGTAATACAAAAACAATAAGTTAAGTGAGAACCGCTAGAGAATCTAATTCTAAGTTTCGAGGATTTAGACAATGTTACTATAGTTCCCTGTTACTAGTATACAAACATCTTGGCGAGAATTATCAAGACATGATTATATCAAAGATTTTACAAATAAAAACGTTACGTGTAATGCTCATACGATTGGAACACGTATTCCTTTTTGTCTGTTTTAATTCTGGCTTACTATCTTTAGTCAAAACTTATCCGTTTGCTATGATTTTATTCAGCAACAGACTAGTTTGCAAGTATCGTCAATTACACTGATGTATATTATAAATTATAAATCGCCAAATCAACATGCATTATGTTTGTTTTTTAACTTTAAAGAAAGGGACCGTTCGATCATACAAGGTTGGTTATAATCAGGGGCCGCGGAAAGGTTTTGAAAGTGGAGGGGATGACCACATTTTGGTTGTTATTATAATTATTATTTTGTGCTTATGTATTCACTTTGTTTTAAGCCAAAAAAGTGGGGGGCTGCAGCCACCCAGCCCCCCCCCCCCCCCCCCACCCCCGGTTCCGCGGCCCCTGATAATAATTATGATGTAGCCATTGCGTTCATGACGCTATGTTATTTACGCTTTATTTACGGATTAAACCTTTCACCTTGATGTGTACATGTATAGTACCCCACCCCAGCGGCATGCATGGACCGACTAGTACCCGCCGAAGCGTTTGTCGAGGTCAATGTCAGGTCATCCCCATTAAACATGAGCTGACGAATGTTCACGTTTACTTGTTGCTCATAATAAACCATATTGCTATTCAGTATGCAGGTATACAATAACAGGAGTTTAGTCGTTAGCCCTGGACCCTGGCCCCTTGCCTGCTGGTAGACCCTTGGCTTTGGACAGTGGCGTAGCGTGGTCGGACTGATTGGGGGGGGGGGGGGGGGGGGGGCACGCACAATTATTGGGGGGGGGGCACACCTTATGTATTTCTTTGTTTTTTCAAAAAATGTCCCCTTATGTTTTCTATTGTTTTTTCAAAATTATTGGGGGGGGGGGGGGGGCACGTGCCCCCCGTGCCCCCCGTCGCTACGCCACTGGCTTTGGATATGGTTTCGTCGGTTGAGAACAATATGGGCGTTAAGTCACTTTTTGTACTTAAGAATATATATACATTTATATACAATAGGCCTATATACTTTATTTTATTTAATGAATATTTCCAAAATAAGACATCTGAAATTTAGTATCAAGCATAGATGGGGCTCTGACCAATCAACACTCAATTTAGCCAACAATTGATTTAACGCCCTTCTCACTCTCATCCGACCATTTGTCGATCGGGTGTGTTTACATACTCTATTCGATACGTTGCAGAAGCAGTTGTGTAGCTACGGTCGGGGTGGGGGATGTGGGGGGGGGGGGGGGGTGCACGCATCCCCCAATTATTATAATAAAGGTACACATATGAAAACTAAATACGTGGATTGTACCCCCCCCCAAAAAAAAACAAAACAACAACAACAAACAAACAAACAAACAAAAACAAAACAAAACATAATTGGGATGGTTTGCCAACTTTATTATATACCACTTTTCAGAAGCTACGGTCAGTGATCATGGTGGGTGGTGTGGTTGGGTTGGTTGGTTCTTTGGTTTTTGCAGACACGTTCAATCGATAATGATTATTTACGTATGGGACCACCCTTTATCGCCACCATCCGATAGACGCGGCCAAGTTTCGAACCCGGGCCGATTAGTGCGGGGAGCGGAACACATCTACCTGGTTGACCTTGGCCTTGTGACAAGGCCTTGCGACTGAACTGAAAGCATGGCAGGACCAACTGGCGAACGCGACCAACACAGTCATGAGCAATCTAGCTACACCACCTACTGATGTACGCACGACTATGCATTCATCAGGCGTTTTTATTTTTATTTTTTTAAAGACACGAAGCCTTGTCAAAAGGCTAGGTTTATTTTAAAGTGAAGTGTGAAGAGCTAACCAGTGGTCTCGTGGTCAGAGCTCTGCTCTTCGGACTTATCGACTCAAGGCTGTGCCTCTCGGATGGTGCCGGTAAAGGACGGTCCCAGACGTAAATAATCAAAATGGATTAAACGCGTCTGTAAAAACCAACCAACCAACCAACCAACCAACCAACCCTACGTCCGTCTCTGAACCACCCCCCCCCCCCCCCCTTAAATCTAAACGGCCATATATATGTGTTTGTTGCAAAATTATGTGAACCGACCTATCGTAGAATATTCAATATCCTAAACATACCGTATTCGTATAAGATGTTATTTCATCAACCAGTTGAGACTCAAATTGAGGAAATAAACGAACTGAAATAATATTTGTCCCGTCTGCGACGCAGACCAGACGAATATCCAAATTAGGACCACACCAGATTATAGACACACGGGACTACATTTTCGGAGAGGGCTGTCTCTGCTCATTTCTCTATTGATCACTCTCTCAAAGAAAGCATATAATTTATACAAGGAAACATACCCACATAGTTTACGAAATCGTTTAATGTCGTTTATAATTTCAGTGATTTGGGGACTGTTTCCCTGGACTTTGTGTCGGTTTCTGAAGACCATTGGTGCAACCGTTGGCCTTAAAATGGAAACCAATGCTATGTTTTCACAACAAAAACAACTGAATTTATGGTAACATCTCTGAATGTTTCCAAACGTTTTTTGAAGTTATATAGAGTGTAACAAATCATGTATAATATAGTGGCCACCTATGGGGGAAATAAGAAACGTTGCAACATCAAAGGCATTAGCGACGTTCTGCCACTTATTGAACGTCATGTTGTTTTGCGAAACGAGGACGCTTAGCATCGGTCATAAGTCATTGACCAAACGGGATTACCCAGGTTACAGAAAACACCTATATATAATAATCAACATTATTTAAACAAGGAGGTGTTAATGAGAAGAAAACAAACATTATGGATTGGAAATTGAACGAAGGAACAGGTTGATTAGGGGTGGTGATCCTCGGGGCAGCGGTGTCATGCATCCCCCGGCAAAGAGAAATGATTGTTGGGGGATGCTGGTGGATCACGAGGTGACGACACGCTGGATAGATGACCCAGGGACAGTATATAGGGGGAACTTGGAACTCTATAGAAGGGTGTAAAGCCTACCCCCCTTGGTTCCTGCCTCGACCCTGATCCTGTCCCCTTCGTCTCGGGTTTCGAGGAGTTAGTCCCTCTCTTGACATTGGGATCAGGCCTGGAATGCCGACATTACCCCCAAGCACCTGTTCCTTCTACTTTTGACGGGCTAATGTCACATCCGCTTAATCCGAACCCCTAAAAACCATGTCTCAATATTGCTCTTCAAAACAAAATTATCATCCTTTGTTTTAATCTCTTTGGGTTATTGCCGAGAAGACCGATAATCCCACCAATTAAACGAAACTCTTCTGGAAATGGATTTGAATCGGGATAAGTGGTGGCGCGAGGCGAAAATAAACGGGATGACTTATAGGCGGCAAACGATTGCCGGATGAAAGCTACGCGACATCGCAGTCACGTGACTTTTGATGAGAATGGTTGGCCAGCTAGGTTGGCGGGAGATTAGGCAGGAGGGGTGTAATGTTGCATCATGCGGCCAAGTGGCGTCGACTCTGACAACAACTCTCTGACTTTGGGCTCGGCACCTCAGCGCAGTCGTGGCAATGGAGTGCCCCCATACCTCGCCATCGAGTTGGATTTGTTGCGGATATGTGTCAATTTCCTCTTAAGATGATAGAAATCTAGACTATGTCAGGAATAATACAGACCAAACATATAATTCGCTTCATTCATGTAGTAGACTTCGAATCGTTGTTTGACATCTCATTCGAGAGGTTTATAATAACGATTGTTTTTAAAAACACTAATAATGTTATTTTAAGGGAGGAAATGCATGTCTTCTTCGAAGTTTATCTCATAATCGCCTCGCTAGACATAAATTCGAAAGATTTATTTGTTCCTCAAGAAAATATCATTGACAATACCCTTCAGAAATGTTCTACAAAATATTAAACAACGTAAAGGGATCTAGTAACATTGCCAAAGTCCTATATATTACTGAGAACTATACAGCGGTTTTTACATACCTGGTTGTATTCGTATAACCGATAGAAGCATTGAGCGGATAGTGGTTTCTGAATTTTCTCTTTCGTTATAACGATGTTTGTAAACCAAAGTGTTCGGATTTTCAACGAATCGCCATCGGAGAATTTGAATTGTGTTCAACGTTATTGCAATGAATAAACAAATATATATTTGCATTTTCGCTCTTACCTTGTCATATTTTACTCATTTACCAAATTATTCTCACACACCACTCGTTGGACTTATGATATCATTCACATTCACATTAAACATCGTTAGTTTTGCACATGTCAACAAAGTTTCCAGATACGCTGCCAGTGTTTGCAATTTTGTGTATTTTTTTGTTTGTTTTGTTTTTTGTGATTCATATTTGATTTTGCTTGTAATTTTCCCAATCTTCCTCAATCGTTTGTACATAATGATCTTGTTGATTCAATAAAACATATGAATAAAAAAATAAAAAAATAAAAAAGTTACCAGATACTTTTAACGAAACATATATATAAACTAATACCATAATATCGACGTAACAATTCGGTTTTTTTCTGTAGGAATTTATCACAATCACGGACATCTTAAATATCAACTTTTTGTTTTAAACATTACAATCGTGATATAACATGTACAACATTAACGTAGCTGTCTTTTATTTCATTTAATGTTAATATATATGCAGACTGCAAGATTTATCCTCAGTATCTCTAACTTCAAAATTATCTACAAATTGTTTGTATCATAATTATCACGATATAGAACATATGTTTTATTATTATAATAAACGTATAATTATTTGTCATGACTTTTTATGTTAAATATCATTAGTATAGATATTACCGTGATCATCATCGTTGGACTTTTTTTTATCTTCATGACTGTCATAACGATCTTCATCATCGTCATCATCGACATTATCGTCATCATCGTCATGTATGGCTTTTTGTTTCCTTTGTCAACGCCATAATAAACAATTTCGCATGGACGACAATTAGAACCAAGAAAATTAAATCATCTATAGTAGGTTCTGCTATACTATCTATATTTAAGCAGTCCCCTCCATCTCTATAATAGGGAAAGTTGTAATGACATCTTATTAAGAAGAGTGTTGGTTCATTATCAATTTAATTGATTTGATTTGAATATATTTCCATATTTTTCAATCAAACAACTATTTTACAATGTAGCAACATATTCCTATTATATTCATGACAAAAAAACCCAATATAAAATACAGTGAACTATAATTAAAAAAATATAAATTATACAATCAATCAATGGGTAGTTCTGCAACATAATTTGAAATGTAAATATGTAATAACATCAATCAATGAATAGATCCGCGACATAATTTGAAATGCGGGGGAACGTTTGCAAACAGAGTTTGCAAGACATTCGATAGGTATTCTGTTCTTACTTATGTATTTATTATTTTCAAACCGCAATAACAGTTACTATGTTTTTTAATATATATTTCCATTGTACTTAATCATTATGTTTTTGGAGATGATATAAAATAATTATGATTAATAATGTAATATAATATTGAATAAACACTTGTAAACTAAATTGTTGATTTTCACGCAATAATTGATGACAATGCCGACGCCATTCTCTCAAGTGAGCACAAGAAAAAAAAGATAAATATTAATAATTATGAAGAGTTTATCCAGGATATGATGATTAAGCACCAATTAAGGGGGGTTAATCCCTGGAGTAACTATAGTAATTATTATGATCATACCCCGCTCTTTCTCTCTCTCGGATCTAGGGGTTATCGATGCTGTAGGAGTATGGGTAGTATATAGGCAGGGGTCGTGGGCGCGAGTACCTACTAGGGGTGTCATTGACCGAACAGGACCCGGGTCGGGGCTGGGCTGGCCCACTTGTCCTCAGCACGAGACCCGGGGCAGGTGCACGCGTGCAGGAATGCTCTCCCCAGTCTAGGGGATATACTGATAAAAATGCCATTGTGCTGACGGACGGGCGAAGCCGGGTTAATGCTCCTGACGACGTCCGGGATATTGGAGTAACAAGAGGGTGAGGGATTAAACCCGTCTTACGCTGGGTAGCGATCCTCTAGAAGATGACTCGCCGAGTGTGGGTTTATAGCGAGCATCGGCCGGTGATCTGCCGCGGAAACAAGTCTTGATGGAGATAGTTTTTAGTTTTTGTTTTACCCGGGGAAAAGGCTTGTAGCAGCTATAGCTAGCTAGGGTCGCAGCCTCGAGGCCCGGGCAATCAGAATCGTTAATTTATCATGTTCAGTATCACGTCTGAGCTTTCCTAAGAATTTTGTAGCTAGTAATTGCCCGACCTGGCTGCTATGGATCATGCTCATCAGTGTCATGTCTAATACCCTTTTCTATTTATGTTCGTGTTTTCCGGTCTGCCTTAGATCGCGTGTCGTGGCGTGCAGGATTAGCTGGAAAGAAAAGGGCGACTTGATGGAGACTAATCAAGTACCGTGTGTTTTTTTTTTTAGCTCCCCCTCCAATCAGTCAAGTCCAATGCAATGCAGGCAAGCGTGTCTTGATTCAGACACAGTGGGATTACTACTTAGATTGTATATTGATGTGCTATAGATCATTTCATTAATTACAGAAGACGCCGCTTTTAACTTGAAAAAAGTAAACTCTGAAAAGGGGACAATATTGTAATAAGAAAGAAGGAGAGAGGCACGGATGCTACCAAAAGCCAGCCCCTCAGACCCGATGTAAGGAGTAGAAAACATCGAGCGTCAAAAATAGTGATCCATTAACTTTATACGATTTTGTTTATCAAAAGTTATATTTGAGAATTCAATCAAATACCAATATCAAGACAGCATACTTCAGAATAACATGTGATATTTTCATAGAAGATGATTAGTGTTTTCCTAGTGAAAAGGTGACTATTTATGTCAGATTTTTATCCCCGATCGTGCACGCGCAGTATTCGAATTCGGATACCTTTCACTACAATCGAAACGCGTTCCGGAACCCTTTTCAAGTAAATCTTAGATATCTCCATAATTAGGGATATACTGTTAGCATAAAACAAAAACAACAAGGTATATATACAAGAGAAGTTTGAAAGCTCCAAGTGATTTTGGTTGAATTTGATAAAGTTAATGGATCACTAACCCGAGATTATGTTACGTTTGCTTTGGAAGAAGGGGACTTATTATCGAAAATATGAGCAAAAACGTTAGGGCGACAACAAATATATATATGACATGTTCTTTAATAGTTATCGTTCGTATTAATTGTCACTAACCGCACAGTAAAAAAAAATTAAACAACTTTTTAAACAACCAAAAACGCTGTTTAAGCCGGTCCCTTTAACAACGTTGTTTAAAATTTTGAACAACCAAGATGTTGGTTGTTCAAAATTCTAAACAATGTTGTTAGAGGGACCGGCTTAAACAGCATTTTTGGCTTTTTAAGCCGGTCCCTCTAACAACATTGTTTACAATTTTGAACAACCAGATCTTGGTTGTTCAAAATTTTAAACAACGTTGTTAGAGGGACCGGCTTAAACAGCGTTTTTGGTTGTTTAAAAAGTTGTTTAATTTTTTTTTACTGTGCGTGACGTCATTTGCGAGCTGTTGCTTGTGTGATTGGTACATGCGATATTTAACAAATTTAAAATTGTCTTAATTACAGAGCAATGTTATGAGGTTGAAGTCATGTGAAAATACTTGACACATTATATATTTGGGTGGAAAAAAGCAAAAATAAAAGTGATTTTAAGAACTCAAATGTGAAATCAGTGAATTTTCATGGGTTGTCATCTTCAAAACGGTATAGCGAGTTGCTCGTTAATGATGTTACGATCGCCGGCAAATTCGAAATGATAGAAGTTATAGTTTCAAGTTTATTTCAATTCAAATCCATTACAAAAAAAAACATTTTTATAAAAGTATAAAAATACAGATTATATACAATATAGAAAGCAAAGAACACATACACAAAAATAAACATGTTTACGCTTAATTATACCAGAATTATAAAGATGTTAATTACTATAAAGGAATTGGGGAAACTGTAAATACAACCGTGAGGTTCTGTCAAGACATGCAGTCCCTATTATGAAAAGTTACATACAAATTCCAACAATTGCATATAAAAGAGATCAACAATAACAAAACAATGTAAAAACATAATAGATGTATTAAAATGCATAAATGTTTATTGACTTAAGAACATGAAGTATTTTTAATTATTTGTTTGACTTAAAGACTTAAAGAAAGTAGAATCACGGATATCTACGGGGAGAAAATTCCAAATCATAGGGCCTGTGTGTCTAAAAAAAAAAATGAAGAACTTGTTGATGGACAACACTACCTATAACAGCACTATAATCATTATCAGGATTGCTACTTAAATAATTGTGAACAGATTTTGTTTTACATTTCATCATAGTGGCAAGATTAATCGGCAGTTTATCAGTCTTTTTTGAGTGCTATGAGTGCTATTATACAGCACTGATTCAACTGATAAGTATTTAAAAAACTGTAATAAAAATTGTTGAAATGTCTACGTGAAATGCCTACGTGATGTTTGCGTAGGCATAGCTCTATCTAGGCGGAGGGCCAAAGTCGAAAAAAGTGACTTTAGGTTGCCAGATCTCCACAACAAGTTTAAACCGATTTTAATTTCAAGTATTTTTAATGAGACAAAATAATTCAGAGGTCTACCTCAAACAATTTGTTGCGAACACCTCCAAATCCAAGATGGCGTCCAAAAAAGCAGTCGTTTTGTATTGCTATAGATAATTTGCAAAATTTACCAAACGACACCTCAAATCAGCATTATTTTGCAACCATGTTAAAGACAATATAATTTCCTATAATCTGATACCAAACACCATGGGTTTCAGGATATGTAACACGGTCATTATTAGCCCAAAACTCAAATTGTAGGCACTTTTTCCCAACAATATGGAATTATTGATTTACATAATTACGCATAAATCAATAATTTTATTAGAAGTTGAATTAATACTTTTCAAAAAACTGTCCAATTATATCAACAATACTCTGTGAAAATTCCAAGTGTGTACCGTATCTGAACAAAAAGTTATAGTACTTGGAAGTCAGCATTTGATATCGACAAAACGGGTAGTTTTGCGTGATTTCTCATGCTGTACAGGGTGTCTCAAAAATGTGTAATCTTGATTATAGGATTTGTGTACCAAAATAAGATTGCGTCAATCTCGGGACACCTTCAATTCCAGTTATGAAAAATCAACAAAACCACCATTTCCTGTAATATGATGAATATTCCACCATCATTAAGTAATCCGCGTAGATGTCGTGTCTGTCTTGTATTTTGTTTAAATGCATTTATCATAAATCAAGTGCTAAAAATGAATTTAATTCCACTCCACATGGAGCATTCCAGTCAGCTGCATACTGACGCGCCTGCTATGCATATTGCCAATTCGAATCATACTGGGTGCCATGATGTGTTTAAAACATTGTCAAGATCATGTTCATTATCACGGGCGTAGCGAGTTACGTAATACATATTCAACTGGGGGGGATTTAATTCGATGAATGAATAGCTCATCCCCCCCCCCCCCCCCACCCCCACTTGAATGGGTATCAATGTCATGTCTACGCCCGTGTTCATTATCTTGAGTAAGTGTCTTACTGAAGTACACAATATGCGGGACATAATACGTGCAGAGCGTATCTAGATTCGAACACCATCTTGATCGCAAGGCACGCACCCTTCATGCCAATCATGTCTTAGTACATGTACCTGGAGACCTGGAGACCAGAGTATTGCTGATATAACTGGGCAGTTTTCTGAAAAGTATTAGTTCAACTCCCAATCCAATTATTGATTTATGCCGAATTACGTAAATCAATAATTTCATATTTTGGGGAAAAATTGCCTAAAATTTGAGTTTGGGACTAAAAGTGACCGTGTTTCATATCCTGAAACCCATTGAATTTGGTATCAGATTATAGGAAATTGTATTGTCTTTAATATAGTTGCAAAATCATGCTGATTTTAGGTGTCGTTTGGGAAATCTCGCCAGTTATCTATAGCAAGTCAAAACGGCTACTTCTTTGGACGCCATCTTGGATTTGGACCTGTTCGCAACACATTTTTTGAGGTAGACCTCTGAATTAATTTGTCTTATTAAAAATACTTGCAAATAAAATTGGTTTAAACTTGTTGTGGGGATCTGGCAACCTAAGTCCTTAAGGAAGCCACTTTTTCGAGTTTGGCCCTCCGCCTAATCGCCTCGTGTCCGAGCCTGATCCAATTTGTACCGATTATTCCTCTTATCATTTTGTATTATAATATACACGTAAGAGATAATAATTCAGTCTGACCTAGAAATCCACTTGAAAATGTACCAAAAGCAGCTGTTTCTGTAAATAGAGCATTTCGCGAGAATGTTACCCACTGGAGAGGAAATCTCTTCTTTCCTTTCTTAATTTTTCTGAATTGAATTTTCATTTCAAAAGGGTTATATACCACAATATTATGCTAAATCAGTTAAACTCCCAGGCATGAACGAGTTTGGAGTTTGAAACTGTAATGAATTCAGCGGACCAAACACATTATGTTATAAAAAAACATTTGGGTTCGAGGTAACAACCTCCCTATTTTGAAGATGTGCATACAAAAAACGGTATTAAAATGAATTTAGCCATCCATGTTTGAATCATATAAGTCAGCCCCATATAATAAAAAAGAAAACAATTTTAACTGCCCTATTTTCTTCTGCCCATTAGTGCGTTGATTTAAATTCAAGGGAATCATTTACTTGCCCTACAATTTCCTTCTAAACATTAGTGCATTTAAATCTACACACATTAAACAGAAATAATATCAAAGAAATGTAGCGATCTACTATCAAAACCTCCCAACGGGTTATACATTCGCGAGATGGCCGCTAATATCAATATTGTTTTGCTGACGGTAAACTGCATTATCTGTCTGGGTCGCGCATACGAGATGAAATCATGAAAGTAGACCGTGCACGTTATGACCGAAATATGGATAAATAGGGCGTAGTGAGTCAATGGAGAGGGGGGGGGGGGGGGGGGGCTGGGGGCGAGCAATCGCATCAATTTGCTGCAAAGTGTGTGGCGATTTTATTGACATGTTTATGCATAACAGTTTTTAACGTTTTAAAATAACGTTGCGTTTGAATTTCGGGGAACTAATCCGATTCATCGGTTTAGAAGGGAAGCCACGTCGGAAAGAGGACAACCGCAATTAAATTGTACAGGTCCCTATTTGCATGATCCGTATCAGTCAGAAACATACGTGTGTTCTATATATTATTCGCCTTTCGGAGACCAACAACCGACATTTCGGTATAAATCGGCCGGGCGATAACGCGATTATGTTCACGATCATGAAAGGGACAAAAATAAAAAATAATGTATAGAGGGTTTAAAACTGGGTTAGAAAGATTTTTGGAACGAATGTTTTGTTTGGAAGAATTATCCCGGGGGCATCGGGGACCCGTATAGGTACTTGCGCGGGCCAGATACATTTGATATGATTATTCTCATTTCTGAAAGCAGATTAAACATTAAATGGGACAAGGAATCTCACCTTTCAACCAAGGCAAATACAACCGTCTCTTCTCAACTTACATTATGTATTGTGTGTATACATAATGTACGTCCGTATGATTGTATGCATTGATCGATGTTTGACCATATTATTTATTCCATGTCGTGACATTCGCGTAGTATACGTGAGTATGCGATCCTGTCAACCGTCTTTACTATTAATATCCGTACTTGTCTATAACGAATGTGGAAAATAAGTCATGTTTGTATCCATATAGATGTAGGCTACATTATAAAAAAGTCAGCTCTATGTAACGAGATTGATTAAACATGTTAAAGGGAACCACCAGGCACAGAACAAGAAATAACTATATTTATATAACACCTTTAATAGAATGTTCTCGAGTTGTGATTGGTTGAATTCAAGTCACATGATATTCAGAAGAAATTATCTATTGCACTCTCTAAGTTGATCCGAGTGCAATAGTACACTAATGACGTCACTGTCAGTGCAATAGTACTTTAGTATAGTGCACAAATTGCACTGACAATGACGTCATCAATTAAATGAGTGATGATGTGCCGATTATCGATTCACCGGTACTCGTGTACGTACGTACGTACGAACGTACAATATACAATACATACAGTAAAACATTGATTGCACAATTTGGATTATCGTGAGTTAAGTTGTAGACTTCGACTCGACTAGCCTGTCTAATGTGCATGGATACAGTGCAGTGCAGTGGCATTTAGTTTCTAGACTAGACTAGATCTAGATCGATTAAGTACTAGGTCTAGGTCTCGTCTATTGTCTAGTCAAGTACAGTCTCTACACATTTATTACCTTGGCCTAGCCTAAGTATATATGCTTGCCTTTGCGTTGGCAATCAACTGATTGCAACTGGATTTCGGGGAATGCGCTGGGATGGACATGATGGACATAAAATGTAAAACACCACGTCTTCATTTACTTAGCTTATTTGCAATTTGTAAGAAATTCAGCACCGTATGTCATGGGCATGGCTAGTGTTCCATTGCGTTGTTGAGGTGTTATATAAAGGAAATAAGGAATGTTTTTGCCTGTGCAATTGGGCCGATAATAGTTCACTCAATACGAGCCTCGCGACTTGTCTATTGCACGCGACACTGCGTGCCTTGTGCAATAGACTATAGGCTTGGCTCGTATTTCGTGCAATATTATTCGGCCATTGCACGCAAAGATCATTCATTATTTCCTTAATATGTTTTGATACCGTTGTGTGATATTAAATAGATGCTCAACACTTTGCAAAGGGTTGTGTAATTCATAAACAATACAATTAATTCCCCTCACTTACGGAACCATTATTATCTGATGGTTCCGTATGCGCCCAACGTCTGAGACCCCGTTTACAGTGCAGGGCCGGGCCGAGCCGCGGCTCGGCCCTGCCTAAATTGCGGTACTCGCCCCCCCCCCCCCCCCCCCCAATTTTGTGCGTTTACAGTGGCGGTCTCGGCCCGGCCGCCCTTTCAATATCTTGTCGTAGTGGCGCTCTGCATGTAAACAAACCATTATTTTGGGGGCACGCCGGGGTCACAGAACAAAGGCGCGTTATTTGCAATGAATTGTTTTCCCAATTTGGTACCGCATTTGGCCCTGCGTGCGTTTACAGTGAGAAAAGGCGGGGCCGAGCCGCGGCTCGGCCGCGGCCGAGACTACCTCCAGGAGCGGGGCCAAATGCGCGGCCACTTTTGGCTCCGCATTTGGCCTTTTGAGCGTTTACAGTGAAAAAAAGGCCGGGCCGAGCCACGGCTCGGCCCGGCCTTTTTAAAAATGTAAACGGGGTCTGAGAGTGCGCCAATTCTATTCAGGCGTACGTTTGGAGACAATATAATCCCGGACGATTCGTTCGCCCTGGACAAAGGTATAGTCTTCGTATATGCAGACCCATGAACGTGTAGCGAGGTAGAATCTAGGCCCTTTTGGAAGTAAAGAGGTAGCAGTGTTAAGACCTTTTGGTAATAATATATGTAGTTTTGCCCCTTTTTCCCACGATTGAGAGAAATACTGTTTCCTGTAAGTAATTAAGAATACAGGGGAAAACATATGCCGATAAAGGGGATTAGGCCTACCCAAGGAGACTTTAGAATAATTAAGCTTTTTATTTAGCACCAGGGGTCACTGCCAGCCAGGGATTAATATTATGTTATGAGAAAGGGTGACTTTTCTCCCTACACAATTAGGGCTGGCTACGTTATGTTTACACTGGTACTAACCAACAGCTTGCTTGGGGGAAGACAGGATGCATACTTTATTTGACTTTTGATTTTGGCTCTTTCTGGTAAATTAGGGGGGAAGTTATATAATAAGACCCAAGTCACCTTTTTGGGTGTGGCTAAAACCAAGAGTTGACCAATTAGAATAAGTAATATTTTGGTCAGTCCAACCCACCCTTGTTTTAACCAATAATGTTTTGTTCCTAAATAATGACTGGTAGAATATTATCCCCATAGACTTATGTAGTTAAGGGCCCATATAAAAGGTAATATAATAGGAAATTTATCATGAGTTACACGAATAGCATAGGAGTAGAAAGGTAGTCAAGAGCACTTAGCTCTCATCCCACCCCTGTTTCCCCGTCACCTACCATCCTCATCAAACTAATTATTAATCTACAAGTATCTACAAGGTATAATTTGGACATTTCTTTGGAGCAACGGGAGCTAAATTGCAAGGAGAACTTTGCGCCCAGGATAATATATTTGAAGCTGCCAATTCAAAGAGAACAGTGCGCCAAGGATAATATATTTAAAGCTGCCAATTCAAGGAGTGAACTGTTGCCGAAGAGCAAACCATTATTGCTCACGGCTCCCCAGCTCATTTCAGCAACAAACTGGTTGCCACAGTTGTGCCAAGGAGTTCCAGGCCGTTCCGGCGTTTTTCCGTCCCGAAGTTGCCCAGCCCGTAACCAGCCCCGTCCCGACGTCGAGCCGAGCCCGAAGTCGTACCCGTCCCCGAGTCGTCGCACCCGTCCAGTCTTCGAGCCGTCGCGCCATCCCAGCTCATCGACACTACAAGCGCGTCGGAGTCCGCGACCGAAATATATATCTAACGCCCACGCCCCAGGCTGGGACCAGGGTTTATTTTTCTTAGGGTCCGTTAGCTCTCTGGCCCAACCCAGGGGGTGAGGTTAGTTAACATACAGATCACCACACGAAATTATATCATTTAAAATATAATTTCCCAACAATTTCACTCAATACGGACGGAAACAATCAATGCAACTTTAGGAATCAAAATTAAAGTGGGGGTATACCTACGTACCCATGAAAATGCTACTTTATTGGATTAAACAATCACATTCAAATGGTGTTGGCACACACCAGCAACACAATAAACATACAATTAAAAATAAAATCATGTATATACTTGACTTCATTAATTACTATTAGTGAGGTAGGAGGAAGTGGGGGAGAATTTGAGGAATTTGGGAAATGATAAAAGAAAAGCAAGCAAAAAGAAAGAATACCCTATGTTCTATTAAAATTCAATAGTCATTTCTTTTCATTTAAAGTTCGCTTTAGGCCTTTTTGTTCATGTTTTTACCGGTATTTAAAGTCTATTACTTAGCTATTTTTCGCGTGTTGATTCGGCAGCTCAGTATGGCGCTCTCCTCGTCGTTCTCGAAGCCGCTCTCATAGTCATCCTCGCAGTCCTCGGCGTCGCGGGCGGTGCTGGTCGTGCTAGTGGGGGTCTTCGAGGGGTCCAAATTATCGCGATAGGGTAACTTGTGGCGGGCAGGACAACAAGCCGTCCATCCACGGTCCGATAAACAAAATAGTACTCCACCGATGGCGGGCACATATTCCAAATTAAGTCGAAGCCGTTGACAATAATTCGACAGTTCGATTGAAATAATAGTCGGACTTTAATTGGTAATATTCTCCTCCGACAAACAGCTTTCCACGATCGAAGCTGTTGATTAGGGTTCAACAGTTCGAATCAAATGTTTAAAAACGGTAGAACTGTTTCTGCTGCAAATATTAACAATATGGCGAAAGAGTTCCCTGCTGCTCCATAATTGTCTCAAACTTGTAAAATCAAATAACGTAAGTCCGAACGGAAAAGAATAAAATAATAAACTGCTGGCAAATGCGAAATAAAAAGCAGAAATCTCAAGCAGGTAAAATGAAGGAAAGCCCAAATAGGCAGGGGAAGATGCCCTGTCGGACTAGGGGGGAGATGCAAGTGCGGGGAAGTCAGGGGAACATGTGGGTTTTATACCTAATCAATATTCATACCACTTCCAAACCTACTGAAATTATGCATACCAAATTAGGGGAAAACACCTTTCTTCCTTTATTTTTACATCCCATAATATCCCAATTTGAGCTACTAGCTCCTAGCCTAGCAACAAGCTTCCAATTGGTTGCAAGTCCACGACCAGAGGTGTGGCTTCTATTTTAATTAATATTCAACACCCCATCTTCCCTGATTGGTCAAACATCATACCCCTCTCCAATTTCGATAACTCTCTCAAACAAACACCTCTGGACACTGTCCGGCTTAGCTATAACGGTACTCCACTGACAGTTGGTCCCAAAGAGATACTTTGAACTGTCACCCAGAGAACTGGATGCATTCATCTATACTAACAAAAAGTTAAAACAATTATTATCACTTCAAACCTATTTCTCCCAAATTCATGACAAGATTCTCATTAACTGGTACTTAGCCATAATCTTTGCTGACCCCATTATCTCAAACTATTCTTCAAAAACAAAAACTATAAAATAACTATCAAATATAAAAAAAAAGTCCTTCCACCCAGAGTTCAATAAACCACCTGACCGATGTGTTCACACTGGACTATTATCCTGAATCTATCCCAACTTAACTATATTCTTATTCCTTCAAATAGCTTGTTTTCTATGGCGCTACATCTTCCCGTCGCCCCATGAAATGTTGTCCTCAACATTAGCACAAAAATAATTAATCCCAAAAATTATTTTGGTTCAATTAATACCAACAAACCAAATACATAACATCATATACCATATTACTTAGTAATCATAAGCAGGTTTATGTACAAGGATAATTAAAACCTGATTACAGTTACATAACAGACGGTAAATACATATGAATAAGTACCGAAAATCATTTTGCTACATCATGTAAATACGTGTGGTAAACTTGTCACAACACATAAACATTTCAATATCCAAACTGTAACTCTACTTCAAAATTGACCTTACAAAACAAACAAATTTTTATTGGTTTTTTTATTTTAAATTTTGTTATTTTTTTGGTTCCAATACGTAAATCATAAAAGGAAAGCGGAAAGAGAGAAAATAGGAAAGGAGCACAGAAAACAATCAAACACATTAATATACATTATTTACAACATGGCATAATATCAAAATAGTCCTTGGTCATTAAGCGGTTCAGGCCTGACTCAATTTTTGGATGCATCGCTATTACGGCATAATGCTCCTTTTATTCAACATATCGTAAAAAGAAATGTCTTATTCCTTCTTAAAAGTACATAATTTAATTCTCTTTCAGCTATGATGCCCTCGGCATCCCAGCCTACTCATTACTTCAACCAAATTCTGATAAGCATACACAGGCGATTATGTGCGAGTGTTGCCATCCTCATACTTCTTCCAACAACCTTACTCTCTACAAAATAAAACAAAGTGTCGGGAAAATCCACAAACACAATAATTAAGTATGCAATCCATTACGGCGCATAATGGCAGTATCTAGAGCCGGCTGTCAGGCCAAAGCCAACGACCACTAACCATTTAAACAAAATAAACGAAATTCATCTCAAGCTGTATGAAATGTAAACATTATATTATTCAAAACATAATTAATTCACAATACATCATTCAAAATATGATGCTTAAACATCAAACCATACTTCCAATAAACTTATACACTTGGTATAAAACGTAACATAGCTAACAACTCATCGTCTGTTATGTAACTGTTACATATACTTCTTACTTATATACGAGCCAACTGTGTGTGTACAAAATTATGTCTGGACAAATCATCATCCATCAATTTGTGTGCTAAAACCAATTTCATAACATTTTAATTAATGAATTCATTCAATTTTTGTTTTGTTTTGGGGCTGTGGCTTGTCTTACTGACCGACACAAATACAAGCTAGCCAGGGTCATGCCCATTTTGGAACCAGCTGCGTAATAACATTCTGAGTGTATGACATAACCTTTGTTTCACTCGGTCATTAAGTACAACCAGCAACCCTGCTGCGAATAATACCTTCTCCCACGAGAAATGGGAAACCACGAAATGCACGAAAATTAAAATAAACAAAAACTGTACAAAATCAATTATATTGTGCTTTGTACTCACAATTGGCTCGACAATAATACTCATATAATAATTGGCCCACCGATCAGGAGGACGAGGGTGTCTTCGAGATCGCCGAAGTGGCGGATCTTCCTCATCAGAGGTCCCCTCCTTATCTCTCCCTACGGGTGTTCCAATACCAGAACTCGAAACATCTTCATCATTATCAGCACTATTTACAACATCTTCATTTGAGGCATTTTGAACATTGTCATCATTAACCTGATTCTCTCTTCCTAGGTTAATATTATCTTCTAGCCTCCCATTTACTCCTAAGGTGGGTGTGGGTGAATCCCTATCAATCAAGCAAGATTCCATATTAGGCATGTGCCATCCCACTACCTCATCAATTAATCCCTCATCAAGTTCATCTTCCTGTATTTCATATTCTTCAACAATCTCTCCTATGTTAAGACTAGGGGTTTTCTTCATTCTTCTCCCTTGGGACTTACTCTCTTGGTTCCCTCGGGGTAAGAAATTACAGGGCAACAACAAATTTCGGTGTAATACACGTTCCCTTCCACTTCCCTTCTCCGGGCGAACTTTAAACACAGGAATATCCAAGTTAGGCTGATCTACCACAACATAGGGGGTCTCCTCCCATTTATCACTTAACTTATGTTTATTCTTTAGCCCAACATTCCTAACCAACACTCGGTCGCCCACTTCCACTTTATTTTCCTTAATCTTCCTATCATAAGAAACCTTATTTCGGGCACGTGCCACATCACTACGGTCAGAGGTTAATCGGTATGCATAATCTAGCCTATTCTTCAATTTCTTGACATACTCAGGGGCATTGGGGGATGAGGTATCTCGTGCCGGGAGTCCCAAATACAAATCCACTGGTAACCGGGGGTGTCTACCATACATCAAATAAAACGGGGAAAACCCAGTCACATCATGTTTAGTACAGTTGTATGCATGAACGAGGGGTGCCACATATGATTTCCAATCACTTTTCTTATCATTCGGCAGGGTTCCTAACATACTCAAAAGGGTTCGATTCATCCGCTCGCATGCACCATTTCCTTGAGGATGATATGGGGTGGTTCTCGAGCGTTGAATTCCCGTTAATTTGCACAATTGTTTAATAACTTCTGACTCGAAATTTCTCCCCTGATCAGAGTGCAAACGTTCCGGAAAGCCATAGTGTACCAGAAAATTATCAAACAATACACGTGCTGTAGTTACAGCGGTTTGGTTCCTCGTGGGGATGGCTATAGCATATCGAGTGAAATGGTCTGTGATTACCAGTACACTATTAAATCCACCTTTCGACTCCTCAAGTGACAAATAATCCATACATACCAACTGTAAGGGCCTACAAGTTCTAATATTTACCAATGGGGCAGTGTTTCTTACATTTGGGACTCCTTTCCTACGCAAACAACGACCACATGTACTAACATAATACTTAATATCTTTACTCATTACAGGCCAGAAAAACCGATCCCTAATTAAGTCAGTGGTGCGCTCGATTCCTAAGTGTCCTATTTCATCATGTAAGGATTCTAACACTAGCGCTCGATACTGCCTAGGAAGAACTAACTGCATCATGGGGGTCCCTTTATCTATTCTACGCCTATACAATATCTGATCAATAATTACTAATTTATCCCACTCTCTTAACAACATTTGAACCTCTGCCGATTCTTGCCTTCTGTGTCTTACAGGGGGACATGTTCCCTTCTCTACATACCCTATCACTTTACTAATGACTGGGTCATTTTTCTGTTCATCAGCCCAATTCGGGGGCGTACCAGGGATTTTAAAATTAGGGGGGTTCGGAATGTTGCTCTCACATGGACTAACATGATCATTAATGGCGCAATCACCTACAACTTCTACATAAGGGTTCGTTTCTACATCAACATGCATAGCATAATCAACTACTGCCTGAAATGTTTCTGCCTCCACTGAGGGTTCACTTCTCCCTGGGGACTCTATGCTGCCGGAGGGCTCGGGTTGTCTAGAAAGAGCATCCGCATCGATATTCATTTTGCCGGAGCGATACGTCAGGGTAATATCGTAATTCGCTAAGGCTGCTAGCCATCTGTGCCCTGTTGCATCAAGCTTCGCCGTGGTCAAAACATAAGTGAGAGGATTATTATCTGTACGAACATGTACCTTATTACCATACAAGAAATCATGGAACTTATCAGTCACGGCCCATTTCAAAGCTAAAAACTCCAACTTGTGAGCAGGGGCATTCTTCTCACTCTTACTTAATGATCGACTGGCATACGCAATAACCCTCTCCTTCCCATCCTCATCCAACTGGTATAAGGCTGCACCCAGTCCAATAGTGCTTGCATCGGTGTGCAATATGAAAGGCTTATCAAAATCAACATATGCCAACACAGGGGGGCTCATCAATTTTTCTTTCAACAACTGGAATGCCTTCCCACACTCAGGGGTCCAATTCCAGGGAGGGGGTTTGTGTGGGGGGTTCTTACCGTTACCTTTCTTCTTACGGGGTCCACCAAGGAGATCATGCAGGGGTGTAGCTATCTTAGCAAATCCAGGGATAAATTTCCTATAATAACTAGCGAATCCAAGAAAAGAGCGAACCTCTCGAACACAGGTAGGGGTAGCCCAACTTCTCACAGCTTCAATCTTATCGGGGTCAGTTTCAATTCCTCTGTCTGAAATAATGTGACCCAAATACTTCACTTCTGTTTGCAACAATTTACATTTAGACGCCTTAAGCTTAAAACCATGTTTTGTCAAGCGATCAATTACTGCCTCGAGCCTCACAAGATGTTCATCAACAGTCCTACCATACACAATTATATCATCTAGATAGACAACACAACAAGTGTGATTAAGTTCTCCCAAACATTTCTCCATCGCTCTCTGAAAAGTACTGGGAGCATTACATAACCCAAAAGGCATGCGATTACATTCCCAAAGGCCTAAGGGGGGTGGTAAGACAAAAGCAGTCTTTTGCTTGTCTGCCTCATCTACTTCCAGTTGCCAATACCCTGCTTTCAAATCAAGGGAACTAAACCATTTAGCACCATGCATCATTTGTAAAGTCTCATCAATTCGGGGGAGGGCATAACTATCCCTTATGGTTCTCTGATTCAATTTCCTAAAATCTACACAAAAACGGAGGGACCCATCTTTCTTCCTTACCAACACTACGGGACTTGCGTAGGGGGAAAATGATTCCCTTATCACCCCGGCTTCGTGCATGGAGCGTATATGTTCACGAACCTCAGTGTACATGGATGGGGGTATCCTACGATATCTTTCCCTAAAGGGCTTCTCATCATTTAAAGGGATTCTATGAGTAATAATATCACTATGACCCAAATCAATTTCAGAAGTACTAAATGCATTAGAATATGCTCCCAATACTTTCTTCACTCGATCTACATCAGCGGGGGAAGCAGGAGAATCTGAGAAATCTAAACCATCCATTACTCCTTCACTCTCTATGGAATCTGTGGGTAAATCAGCACTCTGTTGGCTCATTTGATTAGCTAACACTGGTCCCTGTACTTGACATGAATACACAACCCCTAACTTCTGTCGCCTGTGAACCCATTTATCCTCCTCGGAATGATTCTCTACCAAAACAGGAATGATATTAATTTGGCGTCTTTCCTGATCAATTTTCACTGTACCTGAACTTACAACAATACCATCCTGAAAGGTGGGTTGAGGCTCTAACATGACTTCATAATCACATGTGGACCTAGGGAGGGGTACATAACAATCAATAATAACAGCTTCCCCAGGGGGAATCCTAACAGCTCGTTTTGATGCATTCCTAGCAAATCCTATCCTACCCTCAATATTGGATACCACTGGTGTTTGCATGCATGCATACACTGCCTTCCAAATAGAATTTAAGTTCCTATGCACTACAAAATCATCGCCAAAATCAGACTGTCCTATATCTATACATGCCTGAATAACATTAGTACCCACGCAAAAAGGAACCTTCTTATTGTACAGTGTGTCAGGGACAACCAAAACTGGGGCGGCTACTTCTTGGGAAGAGGGGAGGGAACCAGGGAGACGAATTGAAACTTCTACATATCCTAAATAGGGGACCGGCAATCCATTAGCTCCTTCTACCTTAATAAGATTATCTAAAGAACGAAGAGGAACATTTTGAAGATAACGATCATAAAATGACTTACTCAACGTAGTGACTTGAGAACCGGTATCAATCAAACACTTGCACCTACAACCATTTACAATAGACACAGCTTCATTTGCCTGACCCACTATATTCTTCATCACTGAGGGGGGAGGAGGATCCTTACTCGTACAATGTCCATTTGACTGGCCTACCGCCCGCCCCGTGGCAGCGGCCGATTCCCGTTTAAACCAAATGGCGCCTGATGGGGTGGAGGTGGCATGGGAGCATGAGGAGGGGGTGGCACGGGGGCATGAGGAGGGTGCATGGGGGCATGTTGGTTATAATCATTAATTGGGGGCCGCTGGCGATTGCAATCCCTGGCGTAATGCCCAATCCTCCCGCAATGGTAACAAGCTCCCTGTGGTACCCGGGGTGGAGGGGGCCTAGCGCGCTCTACCTCCATATCTCTCAATTTCTCTCGAATTTCCCGTAATTCTCTCTCAAGATCGGGGCGAGGGTTTTGAACTTGAGCTGCATGAGCAGTTTGAGCACCCATCCTAGTGCGGGGCCGGTGTGACTCTTGTGAGTGGAAGCTTTTGAAATCCTCCCCCTCCTGTTCCACTAAACGAGCAACTCGGACTAGCTCATCGAATGAGCCGACCATTTCATATTTATGCCGAATGGCCTGTTTGAGGCTCTCGTTTGACAGCCCTTTCCAGAAAATTACTCGTAGGGTTTCATCTTTGGCTGCCCTCGATATTCCGTTCCGCTGTTCCGCCCTATCTATCAAAAGCTGCAGCCTCGCACTATAAGCGGTAACACTTTCCCCTGATCCTTGTTTGGAGGAATATAATTGTTGCAATAATACCGCCCCACTTTCAACTGTCCCGTAAAAACCTTCTAGTTTCGCCACAATATCATGGACGGTTGCATCTACTCGGAGATGTAAGACCAATTGGGCGGCCTCGCCCCTCAATGAACGGCGTACTATACGAGATAGAGTGTCGGCATTGCATCCCTCTTCTCCAGCCAGACACTCAACTTCATTCTTCCAGATCTCAAATGGGACTTCCCCACCCTTTGGTCGGAGGTCACCACTAAACAAAGACAATCTCAATGAATTCTGTACGACTATTTGGGGGTTCACTTTTTCCTCCAGGGGTTCCCCTTTTAGATCTATAACCAATGCCTTTCGGGGGATTTCTACTACTTCCACCCCTACACCTCTCAACTGTTCCCCAGTAAGTCCTAAAGCTGCTAAGGCTTGCCCCCGATTATCAAATTGACAATAGGCCGTCCCAGTGGGATCTCCCGTGACAGAATCTACACCGAACCTAACCTGAATCACATCCCCAACATCCTCGAAGAAATGCTTAAGGTCATCCTCCGTGACCCGCTCTACCAACTTCTTTACTAAAACTACACAATCGGCAGCTGTTGCCATCTTACAAAAATTTACAAATGCACTACTAAACAAATATACCACAACAAATCCAAAATACCACCAAACAATTCAATTTCCCTACCAAAAAAAATCAAATGTTACGAACATTCCTTCAAAAATGTATCCACATGGTGACACACAAATAAATCAGCATAACGATCAATATGACGATAGCCAAGCAAATCAGCCACCAATAATGGGCGAAACATTCCATGGTCATTTCATAACGATCCATTATGAAAGAAAAAATTACAGCAGGGAAAACAAAAACAAAATAATATATATTCAACCTCAAACAAATATTGCAATCACTCTGCCTTACTAACGTGCTGTGATTGATGTGATTGAGAAGTGCCCCTACTCAAATTGAATGCACCCCTCTGTTCATGGATGTGGAAATGTTGATGTCTATGAACATATTCTACCACATTTCGAGACGAAGCTAAAACAACATTTCCACTCAACACAGTCTGGGAGCTAGCATCCTTACACGCTTTAACTCTAACGATTTCCTTATTCTGAAATGTATCCATTTATCGGAAATCCTACCAAAAATGAAATGGAAAATTAAACAACAAAATCTTATATAACTTCAACATTCATAAAAGCCTATCCCCAAACAAAATTTCCACTTACTACAAATTACAACCCAACCATTAATCTAAACTTATTTTTCAAAACCAAAACGCCCTATTCAATACATCCACTCCCCATCTTTACACTCAAACCACCATTCACAATTTGAGGACGAAACATTATATTCAATGGCTAAATTTGGGAACCTCTTAATTAATGGGTTGGTATATACTTTTTGTAGCATATACAAATCCGTGAATCCTTCAACCAACACTTTTTCAAACTTGTATTGGCCGACCGCCCAGGACACTGTATACCGTTGGAAAAAAAACTCAAACAAATGAAAATCAGCAGCCGAATGCCACGGGGCCGTGCTCAGTCCCAAAATGTCCTTCAAGTAAGTGAGTACTTTCTTGAATCCCAATCTCTCTGCTCTATGTAAATCGAGCAGGAATGTTTCCTTGCTAGGGTTATAATTCCCCCCACCCTGTAATATTCCTAGCACAAACTCCTCCTCAAAAATCAAATAATCAACCACTTCTAAAAACTCTCCTACACTATCAATGTGGTAATGAGGTTCACCACTAATTTTTTTCAAAACCAAATCTAAATAATATTTGGGTTTCTGAAATGTATTGGGGACACCAAAACTAAAAATGTACGGGAATGAATCTACCTCTATATCAAAACAATCAACTTGGGCTCGGACAAATCCCGATACTTGGTTCAATCTAATCCACTGATCGCGGGTCAATTCTAATTCTACAATAATTTGCGGAACGCTATCGGACATCTAAGCCAAAAGAAAAAAAATCAATTAACAAAAATTAAATTAATCCTCATAAACTATATCAAAATACCTATTACTTTAAATTCAATCAAACAATAAAACCAAACTAATTAATCGTGCTGATAACGCGGAATGAATGCATGAGTTCCGTCTAACGCCCACGCCCCAGGCTGGGACCAGGGTTTATTTTTCTTAGGGTCCGTTAGCTCTCTGGCCCAACCCAGGGGGTGAGGTTAGTTAACATACAGATCACCACACGAAATTATATCATTTAAAATATAATTTCCCAACAATTTCACTCAATACGGACGGAAACAATCAATGCAACTTTAGGAATCAAAATTAAAGTGGGGGTATACCTACGTACCCATGAAAATGCTACTTTATTGGATTAAACAATCACATTCAAATGGTGTTGGCACACACCAGCAACACAATAAACATACAATTAAAAATAAAATCATGTATATACTTGACTTCATTAATTACTATTAGTGAGGTAGGAGGAAGTGGGGGAGAATTTGAGGAATTTGGGAAATGATAAAAGAAAAGCAAGCAAAAAGAAAGAATACCCTATGTTCTATTAAAATTCAATAGTCATTTCTTTTCATTTAAAGTTCGCTTTAGGCCTTTTTGTTCATGTTTTTACCGGTATTTAAAGTCTATTACTTAGCTATTTTTCGCGTGTTGATTCGGCAGCTCAGTATGGCGCTCTCCTCGTCGTTCTCGAAGCCGCTCTCATAGTCATCCTCGCAGTCCTCGGCGTCGCGGGCGGTGCTGGTCGTGCTAGTGGGGGTCTTCGAGGGGTCCAAATTATCGCGATAGGGTAACTTGTGGCGGGCAGGACAACAAGCCGTCCATCCACGGTCCGATAAACAAAATAGTACTCCACCGATGGCGGGCACATATTCCAAATTAAGTCGAAGCCGTTGACAATAATTCGACAGTTCGATTGAAATAATAGTCGGACTTTAATTGGTAATATTCTCCTCCGACAAACAGCTTTCCACGATCGAAGCTGTTGATTAGGGTTCAACAGTTCGAATCAAATGTTTAAAAACGGTAGAACTGTTTCTGCTGCAAATATTAACAATATGGCGAAAGAGTTCCCTGCTGCTCCATAATTGTCTCAAACTTGTAAAATCAAATAACGTAAGTCCGAACGGAAAAGAATAAAATAATAAACTGCTGGCAAATGCGAAATAAAAAGCAGAAATCTCAAGCAGGTAAAATGAAGGAAAGCCCAAATAGGCAGGGGAAGATGCCCTGTCGGACTAGGGGGGAGATGCAAGTGCGGGGAAGTCAGGGGAACATGTGGGTTTTATACCTAATCAATATTCATACCACTTCCAAACCTACTGAAATTATGCATACCAAATTAGGGGAAAACACCTTTCTTCCTTTATTTTTACATCCCATAATATCCCAATTTGAGCTACTAGCTCCTAGCCTAGCAACAAGCTTCCAATTGGTTGCAAGTCCACGACCAGAGGTGTGGCTTCTATTTTAATTAATATTCAACACCCCATCTTCCCTGATTGGTCAAACATCATACCCCTCTCCAATTTCGATAACTCTCTCAAACAAACACCTCTGGACACTGTCCGGCTTAGCTATAACGGTACTCCACTGACAGTTGGTCCCAAAGAGATACTTTGAACTGTCACCCAGAGAACTGGATGCATTCATCTATACTAACAAAAAGTTAAAACAATTATTATCACTTCAAACCTATTTCTCCCAAATTCATGACAAGATTCTCATTAACTGGTACTTAGCCATAATCTTTGCTGACCCCATTATCTCAAACTATTCTTCAAAAACAAAAACTATAAAATAACTATCAAATATAAAAAAAAAGTCCTTCCACCCAGAGTTCAATAAACCACCTGACCGATGTGTTCACACTGGACTATTATCCTGAATCTATCCCAACTTAACTATATTCTTATTCCTTCAAATAGCTTGTTTTCTATGGCGCTACATATATATTAAGCTAAGTGGCCACCATATACTAATTTCATTTCCCTAACATATCCCTTCCCTTCCCCCTAAGACCTTGGTATAAGCATTTTAGTAATAAAATATTAATTAAGTAGGTAATATAATAATTTGATCCTTAACTTCAAGGAACGTCTTGCTATAACATGTATTGCAACTGGTTGATTTAGATTGATATTTAAGTCTGCTAATTAGATAAGTTTGCTTTAGTTGAAATCGATTGAAGGGGATTTGTAATCCCGACATGTATAATATCGTTAAATAAATATTTGCCAATTGACATTTTAATTTAAATCGTGTCCAAGCACTTTATTTTCGGATTTGTTTGTTTGTATTTTATATTTTGATAATATAAAATTAATGGTGGTTTAATTGAACTAACCCCTCCCCCGAGTGGAAGTCACTTGAGCTAACGGACCAATATAAAAAACCTGATTCCACTCGGAGCTCGAATCTGTTATATCATTATAATAGACGACGGTGTGGTGTGGGGGTTAGACGGAACTCATGACCTCAGAGCGTTATCAGCACCAGTTTAGTAGGGTTTTGGTTTTAATTTTTTTTTAAAGCTGAAACGCACCCCAAAATTAGTAAAAGAAATACAGGTTTGATATTTATTCCCTGTTATTGAAAAGTGCTTGCACAATTGAATAGGTTGATATAATAAGTTGGTATTATTGTAGATATTTTGTGTTGCTTTGTTTGCCACTCATTTGGTAGGCAATTAATCTGTGCACAACTGAATACATGCAAAGATGAAGATGTTGTTGTCATTGGCGTTTGTTTTGATGGTGTTGTCAGCTCCTGGCCCATGTGTTGATTGTGATTCCCAGGTTGAATTTCTAGGTATCCAATCAAAAGTACTTAATTGTGTGAGTGATTTGGGGAGCGTGATTAAAAAGTTCGTGTATAACATTTCATGTTATTTCTACTATAGGGAAAGGATTAGATTTAAGAAATGTTAGGTTTCTGTGGTTGATTGACCCCTGTTGGATATGGACTTGACTTTGACTTGTGTCTATGTTTCATGTTCTGGACCTTTTTCTGGCAGAATGTTTGTAATTCAATTGTTTTCTTTGGCTTTAGTCTGTTTTCATACGTATGTGTGGTGCATGTTTTATGTGATCAGTTGATGTATTATGTTTTATGTTGAGGACTTGTGTTTAAAGGAGGAAGCGCTTTATGGGCTGCCTCACCAAAAATGGTAAGGTGAGACGCACCTGATCGGTGGTCTCTAAGATGCCTGTGCCCTGCCTTTGGACTTAAACAAGTTTGATTGCTAAAATTTAAAAGTAGAAGTAAGGTAGTAATTAGGTACTTCAGTAATGTTATTCCGCCGCCTCTCTAATAGAGGAGGACATGCCATAGAGTATTGTCGTAAAGGGTTTGGCGCATTCAGTAAGTGTGACCTATTTTTTAAAAGTAGGATGACTGACATAAATCTACTAAAAACTATTGAGAGTTACCCCCCTAGTTTTTACGTAGTCAGTTATTAATAAAATGTATGTTCGTGTTGTGAAATGTATTTCTTTGTTTGTAATTGTTCGGTTGGTGTGATTGTGGATGCGCCAATGAATTCATGCGAATTGCATTTATGACGCCAGGGAATAAGTTTTTGGAGCAGCGAGTGGAGGCACAATTTTGTTTATTATTAGTTTGTTTGAGTGGGAATTAGAGAACATAATTCAGTAAAGTAAGATAATGTAGATGTTGTACTAGTAGTTTGGGCTTTATTGAATATAGATAGTTAACTTAAAGCGAAGGATAATCAAGTACATGATATCCTTGAGCCAGACATTTTAAAGTGATGTATATAATATGTAGGTAGGTAGGCATACGTGTACATGTATGATATTGGTTGATGATGTTAATTAGTAATTATGAAAGAGAGAGGTGAAGATGTTTTATTTTTAAATAGTTTTAGTTGAGATTGAGTTGGAAGTCGGGATACTGATGTGGAAGCCAGAATCCAAGAAAGATTCTAGGCGCCCACTATCGTTGTAATTTTGGTGAGATTATGTTGAAATGTGGTTGCTCGTTTGTAGAATGTTGAGTAAAGATGAACTTGAGCATGAAAGATGTTCCATATTTTTCCTGGCATTTGTTTGTTTAGTTTGTCAACCTGAAGGTGACAGCTCGTTATCTTATTTTCATCTGTGTATGTTTCTATGCAGATCAGTTGTGCAAACTATTTAGGTTTCAAATTTAGTTAAGTGATTTTGTATTGGTTGTTTGATGTTGAAGTCTTGAAGATAGGTTAGGAAAATGCGCACATATTAAACAGAATATGTTGGTGACATTTACTATAAGTAAATAGAGGATGCGATGTTGTTTAAGTTATTATTATTGGTACAAGTGCTAATTACTTGTATTTTGATGAAGAGTGGATGAATACTCCACCCTCAGTTGTTTGATATGGTTTGTGGATTATTAAGTCCCATAAACGCATTAATTGCACCATATTATCATATTGTTACAATGTGCACATGAAGTGACACATCTTTTATCTCTGTTTTCTTTGTGAGGAAAACATAACCAGTATTGTTTTGTTTGAGGTTAAAGAATATCACTTTAATTTTATCTATAGAGGTTGAGATGTTTTGGTTTGATTAGTTTTATTTGAGACATTAGATGGGTTGGTAGGGAAGAGATAGTAAAATAAATGTAGTTCTTACTATATATTTTGTATCTTTGCATTTAGATACAGTCATGACTGATATTATGATATATTGTACTTTGACACAATATCGCTTGATTTAATTTTGTTTGGGAATCTGAGGATATACCGACGTGATATTATTTTTTGTAATTATTTGCATATAGGCGTGCATTTGATTTATTTTAAGGTTTGGATGATTTATGATATACTTTAGTTTCGTTAGTGGTCAGATATCGATAAGGAAAATCTTGAATTTAGCTTGATTTTTCCTTCAAAAACTTTATGATAAGCTGGTTGAGGTAGTTTGAAACGGTTTATTTTTGTACTGATATTTTGGACAGATGACCAATTGGTCAACACATTATTCACAGTTGAATATGTTTATGATGGAATCCACTTCGTATTGAATCTTATGTTGTCATAGTGATTAATTTAGTTTTGGACGGTCATTTTCAGAGGTAGATTTATAGATGGAGTTTAGTCGCCTTTTTGTTCTGTAGTAAGCTATGACTTGTGTACATAGAATACTTTGGTCATTAAGTATAATTATGCCATATGCTATTGCCTTCATACATGTATATCTTATATGAGCGCAGTAAGCATCAATTGAGTTTGGTTTTAGTAGTAAGGAAGATGTCATTTGGCAAAACCCCATTTGTTTAGAAGAGGCAGTTGTAGTTATTATTAATTTTGCGTTGTGTTGTGTAATATATTATATTTTTGGGAATGGCGAGGTCACCATTCAGTGGCGGAGGGGAAGATGTAGCGAGGTAGAATCTAGGCCCTTTTGGAAGTAAAGAGGTAGCAGTGTTAAGACCTTTTGGTAATAATATATGTAGTTTTGCCCCTTTTTCCCACGATTGAGAGAAATACTGTTTCCTGTAAGTAATTAAGAATACAGGGGAAAACATATGCCGATAAAGGGGATTAGGCCTACCCAAGGAGACTTTAGAATAATTAAGCTTTTTATTTAGCACCAGGGGTCACTGCCAGCCAGGGATTAATATTATGTTATGAGAAAGGGTGACTTTTCTCCCTACACAATTAGGGCTGGCTACGTTATGTTTACACTGGTACTAACCAACAGCTTGCTTGGGGGAAGACAGGATGCATACTTTATTTGACTTTTGATTTTGGCTCTTTCTGGTAAATTAGGGGGGAAGTTATATAATAAGACCCAAGTCACCTTTTTGGGTGTGGCTAAAACCAAGAGTTGACCAATTAGAATAAGTAATATTTTGGTCAGTCCAACCCACCCTTGTTTTAACCAATAATGTTTTGTTCCTAAATAATGACTGGTAGAATATTATCCCCATAGACTTATGTAGTTAAGGGCCCATATAAAAGGTAATATAATAGGAAATTTATCATGAGTTACACGAATAGCATAGGAGTAGAAAGGTAGTCAAGAGCACTTAGCTCTCATCCCACCCCTGTTTCCCCGTCACCTACCATCCTCATCAAACTAATTATTAATCTACAAGTATCTACAAGGTATAATTTGGACATTTCTTTGGAGCAACGGGAGCTAAATTGCAAGGAGAACTTTGCGCCCAGGATAATATATTTGAAGCTGCCAATTCAAAGAGAACAGTGCGCCAAGGATAATATATTTAAAGCTGCCAATTCAAGGAGTGAACTGTTGCCGAAGAGCAAACCATTATTGCTCACGGCTCCCCAGCTCATTTCAGCAACAAACTGGTTGCCACAGTTGTGCCAAGGAGTTCCAGGCCGTTCCGGCGTTTTTCCGTCCCGAAGTTGCCCAGCCCGTAACCAGCCCCGTCCCGACGTCGAGCCGAGCCCGAAGTCGTACCCGTCCCCGAGTCGTCGCACCCGTCCAGTCTTCGAGCCGTCGCGCCATCCCAGCTCATCGACACTACAAGCGCGTCGGAGTCCGCGACCGAAATATATATATTAAGCTAAGTGGCCACCATATACTAATTTCATTTCCCTAACATATCCCTTCCCTTCCCCCTAAGACCTTGGTATAAGCATTTTAGTAATAAAATATTAATTAAGTAGGTAATATAATAATTTGATCCTTAACTTCAAGGAACGTCTTGCTATAACATTTATTGCAACTGGTTGATTTAGATTGATATTTAAGTCTGCTAATTAGATAAGTTTGCTTTAGTTGAAATCGATTGAAGGGGATCAACAAACTGGTTGCCACAGTTGTGCCAAGGAGTTCCAGGCCGTTCCGGCGTTTTTCCGTCCCGAAGTTGCCCAGCCCGTAACCAGCCCCGTCCCGACGTCGAGCCGAGCCCGAAGTCGTACCCGTCCCCGAGTCGTCGCACCCGTCCAGTCTTCGAGCCGTCGCGCCATCCCAGCTCATCGACACTACAAGCGCGTCGGAGTCCGCGACCGAAATATATATATTAAGCTAAGTGGCCACCATATACTAATTTCATTTCCCTAACATATCCCTTCCCTTCCCCCTAAGACCTTGGTATAAGCATTTTAGTAATAAAATATTAATTAAGTAGGTAATATAATAATTTGATCCTTAACTTCAAGGAACGTCTTGCTATAACATTTATTGCAACTGGTTGATTTAGATTGATATTTAAGTCTGCTAATTAGATAAGTTTGCTTTAGTTGAAATCGATTGAAGGGGATTTGTAATCCCGACATGTATAATATCGTTAAATAAATATTTGCCAATTGACATTTTAATTTAAATCGTGTCCAAGCACTTTATTTTCGGATTTGTTTGTTTGTATTTTATATTTTGATAATATAAAATTAATGGTGGTTTAATTGAACTAACCCCTCCCCCGAGTGGAAGTCACTTGAGCTAACGGACCAATATAAAAAACCTGATTCCACTCGGAGCTCGAATCTGTTATATCATTATAATAGACGACGGTGTGGTGTGGGGGTTAGAAACGCATGCTTTAGAAAAGTGACGCGTTTTCCAATTATATAATTTTTTTCTCGAAACATATTTTCTGAACTTGTTGGTGGAATTGACTACTAAAGATGTTACCTTTCATTTATAACACTATTATTCTGGGTGGTGGTACCCTTTAACTCCTGTCACTATCGATTGTGAATAATCCCCGAAGTATTGTACGCATTTCAGAAGATAACTGGACAGTGTAAACTTGTTGTTGGGTGTGGTTATGCAATAATCCCATATTCTTAAAATATATTGCACGGTGCAGCATTAATTAAACCTTCTGGATTATATACACGATTTGGAGTGTGTGAATAGGTCAATCAGTTTGAGGTCACATAGGTTTTTGCCCTGTACTACGGTGGTATACACTCTTAGGGAAAAAAAGGTGCGAATGGGGTTCTAACCTTGTCCCGTATTTGGAACCCTAAATGGTTCTCATATTTAGAACCTTTAAGGTTCTATTTAAGTCAAGAAAGGTTCCTTTCAGTACGCAAAACGTAATAGTAAGAACAGGGGATAACGAACCCCTTTTCGCTAATAATGAGGTTCTGAAAAGAACCATCTTACTATTACGAACCATTTTGCGTGCTGAAAGGAACCTTTCTTGACTTAAATAGAACCTTAAATGTTCTAAATATGAGAACCATTTAGGGTTCCAGATACGGGACAAGGTTAGAACCCCATTCGCACCTTTTTTCTAAGAGTGTACTATACCACCTTATATTACCGAAATCTGCCCTAAATATCCATGACCTAAAAAAAAAGGCTATAGACTTCACGAGAGCATGCAGGTTTGGGCGGGCAATATAGCTATAGTACGATACACACTCACACACACACACACATTGATAGGGTTATCATTTTCTAAATCAATGGCGTATATTTTTGTATTTTCTTTATCAAAAGGATCTAGTTATTTTGTGCAAACACTGGCAAATGGCTGATAAAATGAGTATATTTTCTGCAATCTGATATTATGTCCATTGAGTGATGTGTGAACATTCCATTGTAAATGAATGTCATATGACCGAGTAATGAGCGAAAATTCAACATGATATTTGCTTAATCATTGTATTGACTTTGTACACAGTTATAATTATCCACTAGATAATGATTCATCTGAATATTTCAATCATACATATCATTATAACGGAATGCAAATTTTAAAAACCGAAAACTGTTCCACGTTTCTATTGGTAAAATACGAATACAATGAGGTACGTGAGAACCGCTAGAGTTCCAATGAAGTTTCGAGGACTTTGGCAATGCAGTGTCTCTTTTCCGCCATCTTCATCGGGTCTTCGTCTGGTTTATCTTTGGGTGTAAAGCAAGCAGAAATATGTTTCAAACACTTTCATAATAATTTGTATATTTATGTACGATATCATACCTTTTATTTTGACATTTTGTATGTATATCTTGCCTTAAACCTACGTAAATCATGGAGCCTTTCTTGACAAGCCTTATCAATTCGATTCAATATGTACGTATATGTTCGATTAATATTGCGCCTAAGCGATTTAAACTAAATTATTACCTGGGCCATATAGGATCAAAACGAATGAGAAGCTTACGAAATTGGCCGAGATAAACCTATATTGTTGTCCCCTGTCACAGCCCGCGCACATTGTGCGCATCATCTCCACTCCGTGGGTAGCATTCCCTTCAAGCGGCTTAACAAGTGCTTTGAACAAATCTTACACATGAAGGCTTTCATGCACCTGCTACCTGGTCCCCATATTGTATCCGTGTTATAAGTGAATAAAATGAATATATACAAATTATTCGGGTTTCATTTCATGGAAATTATTCACAACATGAGTGTTATCAATTACTTTTAAAGCTGCCCCAACAGCAACCTATATAAAAATATCACATTTTTATGGAGATCAGTAAAGTTAAATCCCGCGCGCCTTGGGAGCTGTTTGCAAGGAATAAGTTTTTAATTGGCTGTATGCATGCATGTTATGGAAACTACATCATATTTGTCTTATTCTTCTTCCAAAAGTTTCCAAAGTTTGTTATTCTGAGGTTCGCTAGTTTGCACATGCATTATTCAGCACAACCGGTTTCCTTCTTCCAAAAGTGTCAAAGGTTTGTTATTCTGAGGTTCGCTAGTTTGAAGATTCATTATTCCAAAAATGTATTCCATTATTTCGAATCCGCACATTATTATCTTTTGCACCATCTTCACTCCCTAGGGAGCATACTTGCCAGTGTTTCCATTATTGAACAACTGGGCACGCAATGCTTCACTCTCGAACAGCATTGACAGCAGGGTAACACTATAATGTCCTTTGTTTTAGAGCAGGAAATGTTCTTTTAATATCTTGCTGAAATTTCAGAACATGGAATAGGGTTCGACCTAAGAACTTTTAGTTTTGTACCCTTCCAACCTTGCCACAATTATGGATTGTTGTTTCGAAAAACGTGTACAAATCTTTGAAATGACAAACAAGTTGCTGGGTTGCCTCTATCATTCAGTGTTATCTACTTCCATGATGGCTAAATCCGAGATCCATCGTTCGAATAAGCAACAGAACAGCAACAACAACAGCAGCAGCAACATCAACAGCAACAGCAGCTGCAGCAACAACAACAACACTAACAACTACATCAACGACAACAACAACAACAACAACAACCATGACGACGACGACAAGAACAACAACGACAAAAATAACAATAACAACAACTACAACAACATAACAGCAACAACTGCGAATGTGATCCAACGTGTGGGATGAACTTACGTTAATTATATCTCTTAAATCATGTTGTTAATGAAACCGCCCGAGGAATCCCGTCGTATATAGGCGTTGGCCTGCATATCAAATACAAAAATATGTATTTGTTTTTCTTCTTTCCAAATGCATGATCCCCTGTCTGATTAAAATAAAGTTGGTAGGGGATTTTAAAACGCCAGTATACATTTGCAGACAGAGTTCGTCTTCAATTGTTTTTCGTTTGTTGTTTTATCTGTTTGTTGCTTGCTTTGTGTGTTTGCTTCAGTACTTGTAGGGTGAAATAAGCCCCGGCAAAATGTTACCCTTGTTCCTATTGATGTATGATATTCGCATGTGAAATGGTATTGCAGCAAGACAATGTGAAGCGTTATTATGCTCTAAAATATTATAAACCCGCATTAGTTGTCGACTTAAGCCCTCCGCACACAGAGCCGACTAGACCCGATCCGACTGGTTTTCAGTCAGGCTAGAGTCAGTTTCGCTCAGTCGTAGCTGATCCAACATGTTGAATCGGCCTCGAGTGATCTCCGACTGGCTCTTGACCGGCAAAACAGGAGTCCTGAGGCAATATATACTGAGCTGAACCGACTGGATCGGGTCGAGTCGGCCCTATGTGCGGAGGGCTTTATAGTCATTAAGTAAAGTATACAAACAAATACTTTTTGCATACGTACTTGTACATGGCCTCCGCAGAGAATATACTCACATTATAAAAAATGGCATTCACATGGTCTTATATACGTACATGCGTATATATGTTTGTGTTTCAAAAATGATATATCATCTTTAAATCCACCCACATCATCATTTATAACTCATACAGGCTAGATAATAATATCATCTTTAAATCCACCCACAGCATCATTTATAACTCATACAGGCTAGATAATGTTCACATATTCAATTGATTCAAATTATTCATTAAAATGTGCCATCTAGAGCTTATGGGAGGCTTATAGTGATGTTGATATTTAACATACGATAAGTCGAGGGATTCGCGGCACGGCGCACGAATGTTGAACATAAAAAAGAACCCTAGACAATATAAATGTTCTCTTGATACATTTATTAACCCTCTAAGTGTCACAGTCGACTCAAGTCTCAATATTCATAGAATCAGATATACTGAATCAGTATATCTGAGTATTGATTTGATTTCTGTGCATTAAAGATCAATTTAGATTTGTTCCTTAATGCACAGAGTTCTGTCTGTTTGTTTGTTTGTTTGTTTGTTTGTTTGTTTGTTTGTTTGTTTGTTTGTTTGTTTGTTTGTTTGTTTGTTTGTTTGTTTGTTTGTTTTCCAACGGGCCGAAATGGAGCCCCCTTAACCACATCACAGCGCAATTCTACTCTCACGATGAAGATGTATAGAGGTGTTGACTTCAAGGAATGTTCACGGTATATACTCAATTTATAGATAAGTTTTGAATGAGTTGTATAAGAACTATATAGCTAAGGTTATTTTGTTTATAATTGTTAATGGTATATTAAACTATTGAGGTAAACCATAATGGAACTGGGTCTAGCGGATTATTGTCATTTAATTTTACACTCGGAGGGTTAAAGAAATATAAATAAATAATGATTTGTATCAAATATGGTAGTTCCATTCTTAACATTCGCGTGCACATTCATGGCCACATAATAATACTATAGGTTAAGCGACACTCCGCGACGCCGTAGTAATCACACTTTAGATCGGGAAAACTGAAGTTAGCGGAACTTAGCGATCAGTTTTGGCGAGAGTGTTATGTCCGTTTAGATGCACAGTGACTCTGACGTGCGTAAGGTCCCATATACAACAATAACGTGTGCTCTAAATCTTAGTGATGAGCGTATTATCGCATGAATAAACGTCGCTCACAGTGTGTACAAACATAATATGTGTGTACGCACTGTTATGCGTGATAGACTCATATTATGCGTGATAGACTCATCGAACAGTTTTCCTGCGATCGGGATTTAGAGCCCAATACGGATTCAGACGACACAGAGATTGAATGTAGATTTAATGGCCCGTATTCACAAAGGAGGTTTGTACCCCGTTTGTACAAACCATGGTTTGACCAAGGTTTACATCTATGGAATGCCATTTGTAAACTGATGGAGAAGGAATGTAAACTCCATACTTGTTAACAATGTTGATTTACAATTTACGGTATGCGAGCAGCATTCCATAGATGTAAACCATCGTCAAACCATGGTTTGTACAAACCTCCTACAAACCTCCTTTGTGAATACGGGCCAATGTGGCTAAAGCGAAGACTTGGGTTGGGAAGGTCTTCGAGCAATATGGGGATGGAAGGGGTTACCCCTTCCTATAAATAGGGATTTTTATTCGGAATTATGGGTTCATAGCAAACAGGTGCCCGAGCATTAAACACAATAAATGTCGTTCATGAAAATGCTTATCAATCATTTTATGCCACTACGCTTCTATTTATGTGTGTCTGTGTTTATGTCTTATATATTATTTTATTTTGTATAATTGAAGAGCTTAGTGCCAAAAGGTGCTAAATCAACTTTCCATACAAATTGAGTTAACGATATCAATACATTAATAAGCTACGTAGGGCTGTAGACATTCAAATTTAAGGACGAATTACACAATAAAAAATAATAATATGGAACGTTCCATTTTCACATTCCCATAGGCATGTGTACAAACTTGGGCAAAGATACCTGTTTCACTCTAAGGTTGAAAAAGTGGATTTAGCGCCTTTTGGAATTAAGCTCTTTTTTTTTGGGGGGGGGGGGTGACGAAGTGAGAGAGGAGGAGAGGGAAATGGAAAGGGGAAACACAATCATCAATAAATGGGGAATGAGGGGATAAAGGAATGCGTGAGGACGGTGAGACGTTGAGAATATGAGAGGTAAGGGGGATGGGGGAGGGGGGTTGGAGACTGATTGGGAGAGAGAGAGAGAGGGGGAGAGGTAAAGGGGTGATGAATGGGGAGATATATGAGTCGAGTAGGGGGCCTGCCTTTGGCGCATCAACATCATTGACTGGCGAAGCAGCGATGGACGATTTATGGCTGGCGACTGACACGGTGCGGCGATGGTATATAGGGCAAGGTGGTTAGGGGGTGTCGGGAAGGCAGGGAGAATGGAAGAAGAGAGGGAACAGAAGAAAGCTAGATAGATAGATAGATAGATAGATAGATATGTAGATAGATAGATAGATAGATAGATAGATAGATAGATAGATAGATAGATAGATAGATAGATAGATAGATAGATAGATAGATAGATAGATAGATAGATAGATAGATAGATAGATATATAGATAGACAGACAGACAGATAGATATATATATATAGATAGATATATAGATAGATAGATAGATAGATAGATGAAGAAAGGATAAATGCACCTGTGAGAGAGTGGGAAATTCATTACTCTCATTATAGCCAACTATAGATGGGGCTGCAGAGAGAAAGAGGGAGACAGGTTATGAGAGGGAGGAAATACATATTATAGAAAGGTTAGAGACAAAAAGAAAAAGGGGTAAATACATTTGAAAAGAGTGAAGGAGACAGATTATGAGAGGGAACAGACGGGTACATGGGGATAATGTGAGAAATGCAAACAGAGGGAGAACCAACCGGTTAGCTAATATTATGAACATATTTTTGTGAGATTTGTTTCTGGCTGATGGAGAATATTGACGAACCGTCACTTTGCAATGCCCTGATGACTCGAAACCAAAACATGGTTCATGGTCTTAACACGAATGTTTCTCTCACGTGACGTCACCATTCGGTACCGATCCATGCTAAGCTGATAATAAATCCCCGTTATTCTAGCTAATGAAGGCAATGAGACGTTTTCTGTTTATTTACCCTCCCATGTATCCTCCAAATCTCCAAATAAAACATCTGGCGTATACCTCTTCTTTTTTCTTTTTTTAGCCTCTCTTAAAGTGGTCCTGTTTTTTTTTCCTGTACACAGAAATGACTGACCTCGACAAGTGGGTAAATTGTCCTTGAATGTTGTACAGTGAGCTTGCGCTTCATTTTGTCGGACGTTCATGGACGAGTAAATAGAGATGCACTCTAGCTGTGTGTGTGTGCGTGTGGGCGTGCGTGTGGGCGTGCGTGTGTGTGTGTGTGTGTGTGCGTGTGTGTGTGCGTGTGTGTGTGTGTGTGCGTGTATGTGTGTGTGCGTGTGTGTGTGTGTGTGTGTGCGTGTGTGTGTGTGTGTGTGTGTGTGTGTGTGTGTGTGTGTGTGTATGTGTGTGTGTGCGTGTGTGTGTGTGGGCGTGTGTGTGTTTGTTTGTGTGTGTGTGTGTGTTTGTTTGTGTGTATCAAGACAAATCTTATCTCTTAAATTGAATAGAATACTGTACTATAATAATCTTGTTGTCACTTGCGTGTTTATCAATTGTTTATTAAAAGGGAGCAATTACATTGACTGTCTTGAGTAGATGTGGACGTGTTTTACGGCCATTCATTAATAGTCACTCTTTACATGCTAGACCTATTTTGCTGTACATCGATCTCACGAGCTCCGCTTTGCCATACTGCTTCTATAACCATTAAGCAACAAGACCCTGTTGATGATTGTCCTCCCCCCCCCCCCCCCCCCCCCCCCCCCCCCCCACGAAAAAAAAAAACTTTCAGGGCTTGTGCTAGTCAAAAGCTAAATAAACATTGGGTCTCCGGTTTAGATTTCCGGCGAAGCCCACATTTCTTGCTCATTCGTATTAAATAAATGAATCTCTGGTCAGTTTCCTCGTTGTTTAATGAATGTAATATATACAACATTACTTGGGGTGATCCCTCACACATTCACCAGCTTGATTGTGTATCCTTCCGGGTCGTGTCAGGTAAAATAGCTTCTCACCAGCACGGGGATTGATTTTTTTTTTTTTAGGGGAGGGGGGGGGGGGGGGGGGATCAACTACTAATAAGGCCGTATGACTCAATGGTTTGAGTCCGGTCTAGCAATCCGGAGGTATTGGGGTCGATTCCCGGCGTACCCTAATGTTCTTTGTTCATTCGTGATAATTGTAATTAAAACAAACATATTTATATTTTGAGATTGAAAAAGGTAGACTGAACGTGGTGTAGCAAGATTGGTAGAGCGCGCGCTTTCCAATCGTGAGATCCCGGGTTCGATCCTATAGCCCACTCCGTTGTCCTTCAGCAAGGCATTTAATCCACATTGCTGCTCTCTATACCCAGGTTTTTTTTCCACAAAGATCCTTAGTTCAACTTAACTCTAAGTTGGACTTACAAATTATGGAAAGCCGTTAGTTTATTTAAATGTTTTTGTTTAAGTTCTTATAACATGCATAAGATATTGATTTAAATCATTATTTTTTATTATCAAGAGGATTTCATGTTTTTGATGTGAAATGTATGAAAAGTCTAAAATATTTGCATTTTTGCTTTTGAATACATTTTATTTTGAGGCTACAAATGGCTTACTATAATGTTTAAGTCCAACTTAGAGTTAATTTGAACTATATTAAAGGAGAAAATCAAAGAAAACCCCTAAATATGACGATATTCATATCTACAGAAAGCTTATAAGCCATATAATGAGCTTGACTGACATTCAAACAATATAACACGTCCATAAAAGCGAAATTAGGGTGAAAACATCACCCTATTCCCAGGGACAAATTCGCTCAATCGCTACACGAAACGGCCTTTAGCTGTGACGTAAGAACCGGGCTTGAAGCCCAGGCGGCTGCCACGGTTGTATGTAGATAAGCGCGTATAACATACCAGGCTGGAAAGACAAGCTTCAAATTATGTGCTATTTTTCCCTTACCAAGAATAAATTATAATACTACATTGTTTGTAATTTGCTTCTCATTTATATTTTCATCATGATATTCCAACAAATGTATTGTTTGTGACAAAAAAAGTTGAAAAAAGGTGAAAAAAGAAGGGGAAACTATACGACTGTGTCGTGCAGTAGTCCTGCACAGATTTTTTACCAACATGTAGTTTCACTTTGACATATCAGACGACGGAGAATTTACCACTTCCATTATGGAAACAAACAGTTAGTAATCATTATGAATCAAATGAAATTTAAAAAAACGAAGAATAGTTATTACTTTAGTCGATCTATCATGGCTAGTTTCATGGTTTAGCTTGAAAAGTCGAGTGAATTCGATTCGCGATCTCCTGTGTTGTTACGATTCATCCGCGATTTCTCTGAACATTGGCAGCCGCATTACCTATACGGCTGATAGCGCTGGCGGATTTACATTTCCTGCGCGCGCATCAAAACAAACGAGTGCACGTGTTAGCTAGCTAGCTTGCTCCTCCACGGATACTTCGAAGTCCAACAGGCTGTTTTGTTGAAATTCTTCATCCATGTTGAACTGTCAGATGTAATTCTAGAGCGAGATCGTGATCGTGTGGACTGTAGAAAGCTTCGAATATAGCGCATACGTTGGAACTACTTTTAGTTCAACTAGCAAATTACCCGTCACCAGATCTTTGACTGAGATATGTTGAATGTTGTATTTGTGTAACTCTTTATTTTTTGTACATGTCCTAGTGTAAAAAAACATTGTGTTAAGTAATGGATTCATTGTTTATATGGTTATAATAATTAATATGGACACAATTATTGTTAGTTAAATAAGTTATATAAGTGTATCAGTGTAATATTAACGGTTACAGTCCGTTATTCCGAAGGTTCGTTATTCCGAAGGTTCAGTTATTCCGAAGGTTCGTTATTCCGAAGGTTCGTTATTCCGAAGGTTCGTTATTCCGAAGGTTCGTTATTCCGAAGGTTCGTTATTCCGAAGGTTCGTTATTCCGAAGGTTCGTTATTCCGAAGGTTCGTTGATCCGAAAATAAAATCGGGTTCGTTATTCCGAAGGTTCGTTATTCCGAAGGTTCGTTATTCCGAAGGTTCGTTGATCCGAAAATAAAATCGGGTTCGTTATTCCGATAATTAAATCGGGCTTGTTATAATACTATAGTTTGTGTTTTGTTTATTTAATTTACAGCCTGCATTAAGCATACACCTCCCCCTTTCCCTCCCTTGGCCAGACCAATCAAACATTTAAGTTTATTTTATCTCTTTATATGAAATTATAGCATTATAACAAACCCAAATTCATTTTCGGATTAACGAACCCGATTTCATTTTAGGAATAGCGAACCTTCGGAATAACGAACCCTCGGAATAACGGACCTTCGGAATAACGAACCTTCGGAATAACGAACCCGATTTCATTTTAGGAATAGTGGACCGTCGGAATAACGAACCTTCGGAATAACGAACCTTCGGAATAACGGACCTTCGGAATAACGAACCTTCGGAATAACGAACCTTCGGAATAATGCAACAAATGTTCGGATTAACGAACCCTATTTCATTTTCGGATTAACGAACACTCAGGTATAGGAAATTTGCGTGTTCGGAATAACGAACCTTCGGAATAACGAACCTTCGGAATAACGAACCGCACCCATATTAACAATTATTTGGTCAGCATTTCGTCTAGTTCAGCACAGGTCATACACATACGTACAGTATGCAGGTTCATAATAACAATGGGCAGCATGCAGGCAGTAAGCAAGGGGGGCAGAGTGAGTAAGTGATTGGTTTAGTGGGTACTGGACCTATTAGACAAATTAACACAAATAGTGATCAATTTCTTCAAGAAAAAAACAGTAAACATGGTAAAATAGTAGCTGTAGAAGTATTATAATTTTTAGTAGTAGTAGTAATAGTAGTAGTAGTAGTAGTAGTAGCAGCAACAGCAGCAGTAGTAGTAGTAGTAGTAGTGGTGGTGGTGGTGGTGGTGGTGGTGGTGGTGGTGGTGGTGGTGGTGGTAGTAGTAGTAGTAGTAGTAGTAGTAGTAGTAGTAGTAGTAGTAGTAGTAGTAGTAGTAGTAGTAGTAGTAGTAGTAGTAGTAGTAGTAGAAAAAATAGTAGTAGTAGTAGTCAGTAGAAGCAGTAGTAGTAGTAGCCTAGTAGTAGTAGTAGTAGTAGTAGTAGTAGTAGTAGTAGTAGTAGTAGTAGTAGTAGTAGTAGTAGTAGTAGTAGTAGTAGTAGTAGTAAGGAGGTTTGAACACCCCCCCCCCCCCCTTTCAATCTTAACTGGTTTCGAGACCACATTTTAGCGGTCTCGACCGTCATTACCAATGCTCTTGGCCTCGAAAGTGTCAACAAGTTTCGGTCTCGGCTTTGAAAATGTTCTACGGCTACCACCCCCCCCCCCTCCCAGCTTATTACAGGATTCTAAACCAATGGTTCTTTGTGTAGGTCTCCAAAATTTGGTACCAGACCTGTTCTCGTTCTAAAAAATGTCGTAAATTCTGTTTTGGGGGGTTTGAATCCCCCCCCCCCCTCCCTTTTAAAACCTTAACTGGTCTTGAGACCACATTTTAGCGGTGTCGACCGTCATTATCGATGGTCTCGGCCTCGAAAAGAGCAAAGAACCGTGGTCTCGGCCTCGAAAAGTTTCGGTCTCGGCTTTGACAATTTTCTACGACTACCACGTACCTCCCCCCCCCCCCCCCCCCCCACCCCCACCCCCGCTTATTACAGGATTCTCAACCAATGGGTCTTGGACTTGGTCTCCAAAATTTGGTACCAGACCTGGCCTCGTTCTCAATAATGGCGAAAATTCTCGACTCGGCTTCAAAAATTGTCTTCGACCCCCCCCCCCCCCCCCCCCCCCTTCCCCCGCTTACACGATTCTCAAACAATGAGTCTTGGTCTCAGCCACGAACATTTTGGACTGGACCTGGTTTCAGTCTCGAAAATGTCGAACAATTCTTCGGTCTCGGCTTCGAAAATTGTGTAGGACTATTTTCAGAAAATCATTTACGAATCCCGTACGAATTGGCAAGGAAACATAACCCTAATTCTTGCACTTCTAGTTTACACATTACCTTACAAAATTACAGCTTTTTATACTTGAATAAAAAAATAAATACTTATGCACTTCGAAATTCGAATATACATTTACAAAAAACCTTTCTCAATATTTTTAGTGCAATTGGCCTAATGTTTTCCTTCGAATTTTGCGAATGGTGTTGAAACAACACTCGGTACTAAATGCACCGATCGTCAGTCACTCACTCACGCATGCAGCGTATGCCATGTATTGCCATTGGTATGGGTACCAGGGGGTACATCGAGTCGAAGCATTCCGCACCCATGTTCGCTACCGACCAAATACTGAATTTAACAATTGCAAACAACGATCGAACACCATATAACTATCTAAATACAAAATGATGTTCCCACAAGAAGATAATCAATGTCAGTCTTGTTTTGCTTCCAAATTAAAATATCAGAACTCGTTGCGTCGCTTTCGCATCGCTCTTCGCCTTCAATACCGTACCCGTATAGTACGCAATACATGCAGGTGTGCACATTATGTACAAACTGTACCACTGCATTGTGTGCGTGGGGCGCGGTGCTGTATGCTGTCAAACTTGTTCTATGATTGAGGTATCCCTTATGATAGTAAACACGCACTATGGGTTTGTTCTTCGCCCGCATGTAACAAACTGGTAGAAGATGCATCGCGGTTTTATTGTCCAGACGCGGCTTGAAAACTGCATTCTGGACACATCTGGCGACAGACACGATCTGGCGACAGACAAAAACACCGTCCTCTTATTATAATATAGATAACATACACAATATGCATAGTATACGGCCGGGTATACGATCGTGCGCTTGCATGTATTTCTCGATGGACGAAACTTTTACGAAACGAAACAAAACCAAAACAAAACGGTGAGAAATCCACTATTCTACCAGTTGTTGACATATTGAAATGGATAAGAAATATTATATATTGTTATAACAAAGGCAATTCTAGCTCGGAACATGATTCTACCAGGTAATTTTCTTTTGAAACACAGCTATAATAGATTTGTTTTTCATACTATCTCCGTGTACATATGAACAACAATTCGGTAAAATGGATTGAGTTGTAAACAGTTTTTTTACGGAGATTGACACTTTTTCAATGCCAATAATGACATGAATATTGACATTAGGATATGTTCCAGGACATGAGAGGACAACTGTGTGTCAGATATTGATTATTCAGGCAATATTCAATCGTTTTGAGAGAGTATAACTGCGTCCACTCTATGAACAATTGCGTGTAGATCGCCGTTCGAGCTAGAGCTGTCGGGAGCGCAAAGGCCGGCTCTTACGTCACGCACAGAGCCACTTTGCTGTGCCGATTTCATGGTAAAGGGGAGGGTCAATTCACTAAAATTTCATTTTCATAAAACATGAAACTGAACACTTTCATGACTTGTTAACTGCACAAATTGCTTTAATAACTCATTCTATCATAAAATAAACCATAATAACTTGATTTTATTCCCTTTGAATTTCTACTTTAAGGATCTTTGTGAAACACCCCCTGGTGTATAAATGGGTACCATGGTCGGTTGTCAATTAGCCTTCGCGCCATAGGCAGCATATGGCTAGTATGCTCCCCAGGTAGTTGGGAAAGTACGCAATATCATTGAGTGGGTTTGAAATGTACCTGATGACCATGGGTAATAATACTTGCGCTTAGAAACCCTGTATTAAGCGCTATATAAATGCAAGTGATTATTATTATTATTATTTATTATTTAAAGGGTAACATAAATAATTTATTTTCGTGTTTCAGGGTCTGTGCTGCCACCGCCATAAATGTATCGCCTCCCAATAATTGTTATCGAAACATTAAATTTGCGAATGGGATAAAGGAATATTTGAGTCTTGAGATCATGGGCCATGGAATAAACTACCGAGCTATAAGCATTATCCGCCCTTGCACTGTCCCTATCAAGCCGTAAGCGGTGTTATTCAAGTTATCAAATGACACCTTACACATCTTATGCCCGGCGCAGACACAGCCGACTCGACCCGATCCGACTGGTTTTCAGCATGCTTAACTCAGTATGCGCTGCCTCAGGACTCCAGTTTTTCCAGTCAAGTGCCAGTCGGAGGTCATTCGAGGCCGATTCAACATGTTGGATCGGCTCCGACTAAGCGAAACTGACTCTAGCCTGACTGAAAACCAGTCGGATCAGGTCGAGTCGGCTCTGTCTGCGCCGGGCTTTACACCTCTCATAGCGGGTGTCTTTTTCGCAGTCATAGTAATAACAATATTTTGCGCACGATTGTTTGTATATAATTTAAACATAGAACGCCAGTTTTCAGGCAAACATCACCTGGTAATTATTCTAGCAAAATTTCATCATAATTTCATCATAATTTGGGCAAAGTCACAATATAATTGTTAAAGCATGATCCATCTCATGAACGAATTGTACGGGCAAAATTATCGTATTCATGCTATTTGCCTGTTTTCAAGATAATGATCATGCAAAGATTGACATGTTTTTTTATGGAGATTTGGGGTTGATTTTCGCATTTTATTTCTAGTCCAGGCAGGCATGGCAAGGGTTTTTTAAAGATACTGTCCAACATTTGTAAGCCACATTTTAAAGTTGCAAGATGATTGTCATGTATGAAAGAAAGTATGATTTCAGAGCTAGCCTGAGAAGATTATGACTATAAATTACATTTTCGTGGCATTATATTGACATTGAGCAATGTTTAGATCTTCCAAAAAATTGAAAGGTTTTACGACCGTTCAAGTAGTCTAGTAAATACAGACCCTTCAATGTACTGTTATTGTGTTTAATTTCAATTTCACAAACAAATTATTTTGTTTAATATGGTTAAGCACGATCAAAGTGATTTAAACAGATTTGTAATGTAACACGATAATTTTTCTTTGAGCATGGTAAAAGGAAAATGACATTCCATGATACATACCATGCAAACAGTACATTCAGAACAGAAATAATGTTATGATGCAACTGATCCTGCATCATTTGAATCCCTTAAAGGGGCTTAGTAACATTGTCCAAATCCTCAAAACTTACTTGGAACTCTAGTGGTTCTCTCATTAACAATAAAAGCACGGGACAGGTTTCGGTTTTTCAAATTTTAATTTCGTTCAAAAGATATTTATTTACGATTGAAGCGTTCATATATGAAATTGTCTACGGGATATTTTCATGCTAAGTACAATGAGTTAGTGAATATCACTTTGCATTTTTGCTCATTATCTCAGCTAAAAAACATCCAATTAATGTGATTTGTTCACACATTACTTTGTGGACATACCAGATCACTCCAATACACATTTCATTAATCACTCATCACTTTTTGCAATTGCCAACAAAGTTACTAGATCCCTTTAACACTATGAACTTTCAAATTTCACCAACTTGATGTACGTAGGTAACGACACACCTTTTCTTTCTCAAAATACTATGGTGAAAGATCCTTTTCTTATGCTGCTTCTTTCTTATGGAACAATCTTCCCCTCAACATTCGCACTTCCCACAATGTAGATACTTTTAAATCGAGATTAAAAACTCATTTGTTTAAGTTAGCCTTTCGTGATAGTTAATTTTGTTAATATTTGTATACCCTAAAGATTTAGTTTTGTTAATTTTGTTAATTTGATGTAAATATGTTTAAGCGCTTAGAGGCTCTTTGCAATATGCGCTATATAAATGTGTATTATTATTATTATTATTATTACTTATCTTGAAGATGCTTGCAAAAGGGGGACAGTATCTTTAAATAAAATGAGGCCATTCGACGACCGGTCTTCTGACCTGTCACGTCGTGTCTCCCGCCCTCCTCGCCCAATACTTCATGTGCAATAAACCAGACAGCTGCTACCCTTTCCTATCACTCTTTAATGCCCTCTTCACCTCATTTCACCTCTCCCTATCTCTTTCCTTCTCTTATCTATTTTTCTTTCTTTCTTTCTTTCTTTCCTATTCTCTTCCGCTCTTCTCTCTCTTTCTTTCGTTCTCTCCCATTCTCTTCCGCTCTTCTCTGTCTGTCTTCCTCTTATTCCCCTCTAATATATGCCTCTCACTGTTGATTGTTGTTCCCCAATATTCCTTCAATATCACTATTTATCCGTCTCTCTAAATCTCTCTCCCTTTCTTTTTCTTGTTTTGACTTGGTATCTCCCTCTTAGTATGTCTTCTTCTTTATGTATGTCTGCATGCTTCTCTACCCATCTCTCTCACCTTTTCTATTGGTACTTAATTTCGTCTCGTTCCTTCTTTATACCTTTCTTTATAGTTTAAATATCCCTCGTTTATCTCCTTTTCTCGTTTTCACTGTGGGTATCCTTCTCACTATTATCTAACTTCATCTCTTTCCATATTTGTCTATTATCGCACTCTTTCATATGTCCTAATATATGACCAATTTCTCATTATCTCTCATTCTTTCTCATTTTTGTATGCCGTTTTTGTTTTCCCTCATCTCTACCTCTCACCCACTCCCCCCCCTCTCTCTATCTCTCCCCCTCCATCTTCATCCAGTGTACATCTCTCTTCTTCTTTTTTTTTCTCGAGAGAGCATTTATGTACGAAACATTATCGTCCGCGTCGGGTGCCGCCGCTTGACTACTGACCCCGTATATAAAGCTGTGCCCACGGGCCCCCATCAAGCGAATGATGAATGTAAGTCGGTCAACGATAATGAGCAATGTTGTCCTGTGGAGCCGGGCAAGGCTTTAATGGCGAGCGCGGCTCAATGTTGCGCACCCTAGATTTAACCCTCTGACTCTGAGCGTCAAATCAAATTGCCAGGATCCACATCGCTCATTAGACAAGTGTTTAGATGAAATAGCTTTATCCCCAATATATAATGAAGTCATACTAAATATTGTTGTACATATATATATATATATATATAAGATAATAAGACAACGAAATTAAATAAAATACTCCGTGGAAAAAAATGTTTGGTAATATTTCGACCATAGGCCATATACTTGGTGATAAGTTGGGTGACATATTGACAATTCATACCATATTTTAATCTGGTATGTGCATGAAGAAAACAAAAATATTTAGATCTGATTATACATGTATATAAGTAGTATGACTACACTCGACCAGGGCACTTAGAGGGTTAACGACGAGAGAGAGAGAGAAGGTAGGTTGAATGTTGTTTACTGGCGAGCATGCCAGGCTAGGGGCTGTACTTGAGTATTAGTGGCGAGCGGGTCTGTTGGGCTGCGCCCGTGTTTGCCCCCATTGTGTCTGCCCTACCGACCACCCGTCTGACCAGCTGCTGTCGCCTATGTTGTTACAATCGACATGACTAAAAAAAAAAGATTAATGTTGTCTAGGATTTTTTTTTTTATGATGATTAGGTTCCTTTCTTTTCCACACGTGTTGGTGTTCACCTTCACCTAGCCCGCCCGCCCACCCACAACACGCCCTCAAAACACGTCCATCGCAAAGCACCAAGCTCATTTTACTATTGTTCATTTATTTTCTCCCCCTTGTCATGTTTTCTCGCCCTAGTTTATGTGCGCCCTTAATAACATTTCCCGATGGTCTGAGTAGCTAATAAGTGTTGTGATGAACCGATTACCATCCATTACCATTAACGTATGGAATACGGCCATCTATTTATTCTCCACATCGTTAATATTTACCTAAATACACATTGATTCTGTTGTAATCTCGTGTCAAGAAGGACTCCCTGCATGCCTCGTTTGTCGTTAAATCATGATAAATCATCATCCCAATTTGATTGAAATAAACGGTATATTATATTTTGTAACATTTAGAAACTCCCCTGACAATTAATCACGGTGTCTGCGTGTTTCAACATTATGTACCTTGAAGGTCCACTCTTCAAATCTCTGAATTAAATTCTAGTGAAATAAGCCACGCTATTATTTCAATACAAGCGAAATACTAGACAAATAAAAGGTTTCTTAAATTTGTTTAGGCATTTTATTGAGACCTATATATGGGATCAGTGTCGCGACAGTTTTGATGATGGATATTAATTATTTTGGCAGTAGTGATAGTGGTGGTGACGATGGTGATGGTGATGATGAAGATGATGATGATGATGATGATGGTGATGGTGATGGTGATGGTGATGGTGATGGTGATGGTGATGGTGATGGTGATGGTGATGGTGATGGTGATGGTGATGGTGATGGTGATGGTGATGGTGATGGTGATGGTGATGGTGATGGTGATGGTGATGGTGATGGTGATGGTGATGGTGATGGTGATGGTGATGGTGATGGTGATGGTGGTGGTGGTGGTGGTGGTGGTGGTGATGGTGGTGGTGATGGTGATGGTGATGGTGATGGTGATGGTGATGGTGATGGTGATGGTGATGGTGATGGTGATGGTGATGGTGATGGTGATGGTGATGGTGATGGTGATGGTCATGGTCATGGTCATGGTCATGGTCATGGTCATGGTCAATGAGTCAGTAATTAGTCAGCAAATAAAATGTATTTATCATGAAATTGTCAAACATAACTGAGTGGACATATCATCAGCCAATATGTATAGTGAATCACATTTCTGTAAAATTTGCTCAAATTTTGCCTGTCACAACATAGTTAGGTACTTGATCCTTATAACGGCGCTGCTGACGGTTGCGAAGGCAATGACGATAATTTATTCTCATGATTGTGTTGATAAATGTAACGTAGTTTGCGATAATATTGGCGATATCGGTAAGTTTTGTATAACGATGACATTAAAGGGATCTAGTAACTTTGTTGATAAGAGCAAAAACTGGCAAATGCTTGATAAAATGTGAGAACCGCTAGTCTAGCGGTATATAAGTTCCAAGTAAATTTTGAGGCTGTTGACAATGTTACTATAGATCCCTTTAATGATAAAGAAGAACTATGATCAACCTGATTTCATTTTCTCTCCCATTTGGTAAATTATGTTAACAGATGTTAACAAGTAGGTCACGGACATGAAGAACACACAAGAGTATATAGTTCACCTCAATGGGAGTTCGTTCAGCTTTGGTATCATAACAAGCGGGATAAATTCTAATTTTACGTCCGTTGTTTGACAGTTGTAATCTAGTGTGTGTCCAAATAACCCTCCATAACTGTTTCATCATCCCTATACTCGTCTCCCCCGTGGTTATCTTAGTCCAGTTTCAGAAAGTGATACCCTCAAAGAACCCAACGGACAGCTTGAACCCTTCACAAACCTACCCGGATACGAACCATGCGCCATTGTACAGGTTATTAATCACACGATAGCGAGAGGGTTAAGGTAAGTTACCGTCTAAACCCGTTCCCTACTAGATTGTGCAATCCCTATTGAGTTAAATGCAGGACACACTAGGTTCCCGTAAAGGCCGTAAGCAACGGCTTAAGCTATAGATGTCTCGATTCGCCTCTCCACGGCTCTCCTGGTATACACGTACGTCATAGCATCTGCCGAATCCGTGTTATTGGTTGCGCTCGCGGGGATGATGCTAAGAATATACCTCCTCCCCTGATGTACTGAGAGCTAGCAAGAAGGAGGAGACTGGGTGATGCGATCCCTGAACAGGTAGCACGAATGCGGTCATCTGACACGCTCATGAGCGAGCAGGATGCATATCAGGGATCGCCTTAAAAAAGGATGCATCTATACATTGCATCCGCTGATCGAACTGTCGTTGATTGACTGCAAAAAGGTCGTTCGCATGCATACACTCGCAACCGTGCAAAGTTACTACTGTAACACCGTTCCTACCCATGCTTGCGTTGTTTTTTTAACGACCTTCTGGTACTGATTGGAGTATAATGTGCACCTTGCGCGGGGCCGCCATATTTTGGTCGTATAATGTGGAATAATAACTGTGCCAGTTTCTCTGATGTAAACTAGTTCAGTGGCCGGTGACCTCCTATCGTGTAGTGACGTCAATCGAACAAATAGCATCAAATTTGATATGACAATGTTGCTGGAGCGATCGAGGGCCGGTTAGACATATTTTTATTGGCCGTTATTCAAAGCGATGAACCTGATGGATCACTAAAATAATCACAAGTATAGATATTGTGTATTCGTTTACTAATTAGGTTTTCGCCCCCAAAGACGCTCTCTTCTCCTAGAAAAAAACGTTGGTATTTACCAAATTAAGAAATGATGCCGGGAAATTAGAAATGTATAAATATAATCGAGGGAAAGTGAAAGGCTACCTGCATGAGATAGCACACATGTTTTGTCCGAGCCATAGTCCATTTTACCTAAGTTTTACATTAACCATGTATATAATATCACCTATATATTTGCTCTTGTGCTTTCTAGTTCGTGATGTTAATAGAGTAATTGACAGGATATGCCTGCGCGCCTCAAAGCTTTAACTTAAGAGTTTATAGTTGAAGGAATCTGATAACTTTGTTGACATGTGCAAAAAAACTGACGAAAGGTTGATACAAATGTGCATATCTGTGATATGATAAGTCCACTGAGTTATGTGTGAAAATTCCATCGTCAATGAGTGTCGTAGGTATGACCAAGTAATGAGCAAAAATGCAAAGTGATGCATTCACTAACTCGTTGCACTGACGTCGTATACAGTTATACTTATCCACTAGAGAATTATAAATCCGAACACTACAATCGAAACCTGTTCCATGCTTCTTTTGGTAATACAAAATGAGGTATGTGAGAACCGCTAAAGTTCTATGTAATTTGTGTGGATTTTGACAATATTACTAGATCCTTGCGAAAATCCTTGCGTATCAAACCAATCTTTAACTAATACTTTATATATAATAATACAGCGATAACACGACAATCTTTCTATGTTACTAGTAAACATAATGTATTGCTATGTCTTTAATACAGTCATGTTGTGGAATGGGTGGAAAGTGAATGGAGTGGGGAGGGGCAGGGGAAAGGGACGAATAGAATAAACAAACAAGAAATGAATGATCGCCATTGGTGCGAAGTGAATTGAACTGAAAGCATTGTGGCGGTTACTCCACACCTGATAAAACATAATTATAATATACATTAGGTTGGTTCATCCACCCTTTTCTGGCCACTCATCCGTTACTAATAAACGTCCTATATATCTACCAACCATCAGTAACACCCCTGTCTAAACGTACTACGTATAGTATACCACAACCGGGTCATTGAATGTGAATCAATGGATAGGGTAACTCCCGATACCGTTGATGCAAATGGCCAGTCTCGTAAAATGGCAGTTGTAACCATACAAGTTGTCTACAATATAATATATCAGTTAATAATATTAATTAACACTTTTTTATCTTTCAATTTCTATATCTGGGATATCTTCAGTTCAGACGCGCTCACCACCACTGGCGTACATCTGTTCGGAAAGCACAATGCATTGGGGGGTCGAGCAATTGTTCACAAACCGTTAGTGAACAATTGCTCGACCCCCCAATGCATTGTGTTTTCCGAACAGATTTACGCCAGTGCTCACCACCATCAGACTACTACAGAATATGAGCTTAATCGCCAATTGCTATACTCCATCTAGTGTTTGATATCGGTGGGTCCGGCGTTCAGACAGCCAGACGGACAATGTTCGGCGACCAGACACGTCTTCCATGTGGGGGGAAAAGGCCGGTGATTGAATGTGCCCGGCATGTAATGAAAATAAATGAACCACGAACGCGACGCATCGCGCGCATAAATTATATGTTTCGCGGGCTGTGAAGAAAAAATATATATATATATTATGTCCACGCTGGCTGTGAAAAAAAAAATTATGTCCACGCGAATGACGAAAACACTTTTTATGAGGTGACCCCGATTTTTTTTCTCCAGACATTCATGTGACGAGGGAGGGCATCTCCAAAGTAATAATCCTCTCAGGTGATATCTGTAATGTCTCTGTCACACATATCCTAAAAGCCTTCCCGTATATAAGAGCCACGTACGTATTGAAACGGGGCTATATGGTGGCAATTACGTGGCGATACGGGATCGGCAGAGTTGATTAACGATATCCATGTCGTAGCAGATTTTTGAAAATGTTCATTTTTTTTAAATTCTGCTTTCCCGTAAGAGGCACGTAACCATATTGTTGCCACGTGTATTATCACGTATCGCCACGTATTGCCACGGATTAGCCACGAAGTTGCCACCGAATAACCTCGTTTCATTGCATTCCACTCAAATACCAATACCTGGCTCTTATGGGCAGGGCAAGGCTTTTACGGGTATGTGTGTGACTGGGACATATACCGCTGTTGTGATCGATGTAGACGAATGGAAGTAAAAGCGATATTGGTGGGCAGTTCCTCGTCACATATCCAAAACTGAGCCCGCCCGACTTCTCTGCGAGCTCAAAAGGGCATTTTCGTCAGAAAAATGGCCGGTGTCTGCTCGATAACTGCGGGCTCCGCCGCGTTTTTTAGGAGTCGGCCGACGTTCGCAGGGCACCGAAACCTGTTTCAAAATTCAGCGATTTTCGCCCGAATCCTTTTGTTTACTGATGGGCGCCGGATTTCTGATCACTGATGTCCATAGGGTTCTCCCGAGCCCCGTCCAATATGTGACAGGGAAGATTTCAAGCGAAAGAATACGCTCGAATATATCCCTGGCGGATTTGAAATTCGGCGACTCTCTGGCGATCTATACATGTACATTCGGCCGGGGACCGTTGCATTTGTGACGCAGGCTTAACCCATCAGACACCATGAAAATTCAAAAGATATCATTATTATTATTATGGTGACGATGAAATGGGGTCAGGGAGGTGTATTTGATGACATTAATGTGTGAACATACGACCACTGCTCTTACTAGTCTCCAGCAAGAAACCTGACGGGGCACCACATCATCACCTCATCATGATGTGACGCGTGGGTTGAGCGACGTGGGAAACACGTAGCGGACCAGCTCTCAGACAATTAAAATATACATGAGTTGAGATTATAATATTAAAAGACATTTAATATTATGTTATGATACGAAGATAACTCCAAAAGGCGCTAAAAACACTGTAATTTAATTTTGAGAAATACGCGTATCATACATTTCATTTCATCCGTCTTCTTTACTATTTGTAATGTCTATACAAATATGAACATGTTATGATCCGTATTTTGTTTCATTGCGTTATTATTTTGTCCCTGAAATATGGATTTATAGCTAGCTCCCTTATCATTTACTCATATTTTATGGAAAAACATTAGCGCCTTTTTGGAATAAACCTTTTCTTGTAAACATGAATTGGGACATTATACACAAACACGCAGTTATACTTATCATCAGAATCAGATGCGTAAAACGGGTTAAACCGAACAGTGTGAACAGAGGGGTACTCTAATGTATCGGTATCACGACATTCGCTCTGGCAACATATTGCTCCGGCCTCATTCGCTCTTTCGGCAATTGCTCCGGGGGTTTATGGCCATGTTTAAATGTTTTTTAGTTAGGTTTAAGGTTAGTGTGAGGTTGACGTTTCGAATTATGATTAAAGGGGACCACCAGGCAAAGAACAACACATAATTAAATGTTTTGGTACCGTTGTGTGATATCAAATAGAGGCCCAACACTTTGCAAAGGGTTGTGTAATTCATAAATAATGCAATAAATGACACCGCTTACGGAACCATTATGGCCTCATGGTTCCGTACGCGCCAAACGTCTGGGAGTGCGCCAATTCTATTCACGCGTACGTTTGGATACAATAGAATCGCGGACGATGTGTTCGTCCTAGGCAAAAGGTAGTCTTCGTATGCAGCCCCATAAACACATGTTGTAGTATGGTGATGCGTTTTCCAATTGTATAATTTGTTTCTGGAAATATATACCTTATTTCTGAACTTAAATTTCTGAACTGGAATACTTAAAAGTTTACCTTTTGTTTAAAATAATATTATGTTGGGGTGGTGCACGTACCCTTTAAGGTTATGGTTACTGTTTCGGTTATGGTTAGAAATATTGGTTGATTTATTATTAGCGGAGCTCTACGTCATGGAACCGATCTTCTATGTAAGGGGAGCAGTGTCAACAAATCAAAATAAGACCCCTTGTCCCACCCATATATATATATGTTGTTGTTTTCGTGTCACCGATAGATCCTACCCATATAGTCATCAATCAGTCTCGTCAACTATACACAACATAACATCGCCATGGCAATAAATACATCAGCCAATAAACACATTTATAACAAACAGTTCATGTTAAAAAATGTTTACATTCATTCGTTGAGTCTCCGTCTACTGTATACAACGCACTTCTCACCTAGAAGCCTACTTTCATAATTATACCGATGTACGAGTTGGCTGGGGTGGGCAGCAGCCCCCCGAAAAATTATTTCGTGTAGCGCCCTCTATACCAAAACTCAACTATCCCTTTAAACGATAATAAGATGATGAGAGAGAGGATGAATACCGTGTTTTTTTTTAAGTTTTGGCGAGAGAGTAAAGGAGGCATGGTCAAACCCACGAATTTTGTCCAGTCTGATTTCGTTTGCCCGAAAACCCCTTTCCTATCTTAAAATATAAGCGCTGTTGTTCAATTCTAAGAAAGTGCCTGTGTTGAAGTTTCAATGACAATTGCTCCGGTGGCAATTACTCCGCTATTAATAATTCGTAAACCAACGAAGATTTATAATCCTGAAAATAAATCTTACCACAACCGTAACAAGATCATACACCTAAACATGAACTAAAAAGGGGACCACCAGGCAAAGAACGACAAACAACTATGTTTTGGTACCGTTGTGTGATATCAAATAGATGCTCAACATTTTGCAAAGGGTTGTATCATTTATAAACAACACAATTAATTACCCTCACTCACGGAACCATCATTATCTGATGGTTCCGTACGCGCCCAATGTCTGAGAGTGCGCCAATTCTATTAACGCGTACGTTTGGGGACAATATAATAGAATCCCTGACGATTTTTTCGCCCTGGACAAAGTCTTCGTATATGCAGACCCATGAACGCATGCTTTAGAATGGTGACGCGTTTTCCAAGTATTTTTTTCTTTCTGGAAACATATTTTTCTGAATTTGTTAGTGGAATGGACTACTAAAGATGTTACCTTTCATTTATAAGAATATTATTTTTGGGTGCATGTGGTATGCTTTAATGGCCGACGCCCACGAATTCCTGCGATAACCATAATAACTCATTCCGCTTCGCGTTATAAGATCGCAAATCTGGGCGCCAATAATTTATCTAATTCTCACTAAAAAAAAGTTAATAACGTGGCGGGGAAAAAAAATCCCTTCGAGTAGTTTTTGGCCAGAACAACTGTTGTGCATTTCCACAGTTCTGAAGTGTGTAAAAGAACACCCGTCACTCCCGTTCTATGTGAAATGTGCAGTCATTCCATTTGATTGACGAGTTAGCAAACAATCTGAATTGGGTTAAGATTAGTGTACGTACGTCGCAATGGCAAGATCAAATATTGATCTTCAATGTTGCGTTAATCGCTGCTAACACGTCATTATCCCGTCCAAAATATGCAGGATCAAGAGAGTAAATTTGACTACTTGCGGACGTGTGGGGATGCATTGGGAGTTGAAGTACCCCCTTACCTCTCAACCCCCCCCCCCCCCCCTCCCCCCACCACTCAAAAAAAAAGGGGTGGCAATACGCTTTTCATAAATCACAACATAGTCAGATGTGCTTAAAGGGATAGTTGAGTTTTGGTATAGAGGGCGCTACACAAAAGAATTTTGTTGTGAGATAATGAAACACTGAGTGTCAAATTCGAAAGAGCATACAATTTTAATGACAGAATAAACTTTATTTGATCAAAATCGGTTCAGAAATGGCTGAAATATCCAAAAACATAACCATTTGAAATAATTGTGGGGCCCCTCTTGAGTTGTAACGGCTCTTTTTGAATGATAACAGGGTTTTTACTTAGCATGTTGTAATTGTGTATACCTTTCGAGCATGGTGGAGTTATAACTATTAGTTTGTAATGTAATGGTGCAGGTTTTGGTTACTAAAATTCAGTTTGACCAAAACTGTACTCTCTTTACCAGAACTCAACTATCCCTTTAAGAACTTGGTTGAAACTTGGTTGAAAATGTAATATTTTAACTATCTAAAACACTCGGCACCAGGCGGCCTTGCATTACATGAGGGGCACAGGTTTTTACCCGACAAACCAACAACATCTTTACCATTTTTAGGTACCCATAAAAGCCAACGCCCGAGCCTTTTATTCGAATTACTTTATCTGTGGATATTAGCCGTGTCTGAACGCATTTATTCAAAGAAACGGTGTTTTCTTTTTTTCTTCAAAATGCATGTGCTCTCGTAATTTCTGCACTCGGTTTTACTCTACTTCGCAAAAGAATAATTGTTGAAGCGCCCTCTAGACCAGAACTTTACTATCCCTATCGAGCAGTAAGTGGTCACCGAACACGATCAAGATAATATTACATTATTGGTAATGCAAAATGTGCGTGATCAACTGTTCGGTATAACTCCAGGCAAACTGAAACTATAATCATCTCAAAGTCGTTTTATTAATGACATTTAGGTATCATAATCAATACAAGATCGCCTAAAAAACCCGATATTATAATGGCTATATGAGGAAGAACTTCACAATATTAAAGCTATTTATATGAAACCAAATACCAGCGACTCATGGTATAGGTTTGTCTGCGCAGATCGTGACTTCGTGCGCAGAGTAGTGGCGGAAGTCCGTGCGTACGCTAGCGTTTGGTGTACGGGTCAGTTCGGGTTACAACCAGTGGCAGCGCCAGCCGTGACAAGCCAGGCTAAATGCGCAAGCAACCATATTATTTTCGTCTTGAAAAATAGATATGAGTGCTGTTTTGTTTCATCCCTATTTCGTTGAACAGGCTTGCAAGCATGGTCGAAGACTTATTAATACCCGTTTGTGCAATGTAAGATCAAACTACTAATGGAGTTTTTTAAATATCTTTAAAAACCATCATCTCTGATCGTCCATACAAGACAGGCATTTTCACACGATTTATGGTTTTAACGATTCTCATAACGGATAAAAGGTGATGAAATTTTCACGAGATGTCACGATTATTTGAAGGCAATAACGCACACGGTCATTAACATGTAAATGAGGATGTACATTTTCATAGAATCCAATTGTTTATTTCCAATAGCCTTCAGTGCGCAGCGAAATAATCATGATATGCCGATATTATTTTGTTTACATCTGGTCATTATTTAACTTAATTTACTGTAAAGTTGAATAATATTTATGCCTTTTCTGTTCGACTCTAAAATATTTCTTACTTCTTCTAGGTTTTAAATTATGTACAAATTAATTGTGGCAAAGAAGAAAACAACAACAACAACAATGTTGGGCTTGCAGGACTGAATGCTGTTCTGTTATCTTCAGCTGATATGAGACTAGTGTATGCTGTATATCGACTGTTCAATTTGTACTGTTTCGATTCAAATAACACCTAATAATTTTGATTTACAGTATAATCCTCTTTAAGCGATTTACAAAGAACATTATGACAGGTCATCGGACACGAACACGTAAACACACACGCACACACGCACACGCACACACGCACACGCACACACGCGCATACACAAGCACGAGCTCATGCACACACGCACGAACACACACACTCACACGAGCGCCCGCGCTCACAAACACACACACACACACACGCACACGCACTTGCACAAATACACATGCACACATACACACACATACACATACACAGCTGCACGTGGCGTGCACATTCTACTCCCTTGTGAGCATTCCATTCTGGCAACCATATCACGCATACACAATGCTAAATCTACATGAATGTTAATGTTTTGAGAAAAATTGTAATATGTTGATACACATTTAAGTCTATAAAACATTATTTTGTTTATGCAGGCCATTTCATAAATTTGTTTGTTTACATGTCCTGGTTTTGTTTGTTTTGGTTAATTTGAAGAAAATACAGCGTCTAGATGGCCTAATTTTCACAATTCGGCTCTCTATGTAATTCAACCCGAAGAAAATGAATTTGGAAGTCATTTCTCATGAAATCAATCAATTTTGGGGTAATTAGTAAATATCTAATTGTCCTGGGAACGCCCCTTTTAAATCGCCAAAATGTGACGTCATCTAAAGAACGGACTAATGAACTTAATTATGTAGATGACGCGTCATGACGTAAGCCAATGAATTGTCAACCACATGTCGATCACGCTGCCGATTCCGTACCCTAAATGTGGGTGGGGCGTAGACTGGCTGCTAAGTGAGATTTGGCATCAGAAAACTAGTCTTAAATCACTAGTGTGTTTATGTTCATGGGTTTTTTTCTCGGCAAACCTATGTTTCAAGTCATCAACTATAGAATAAGTGTCAAAGTACGTTTTATTCTTTAGGTCCTTTAAAAGGAGCTCTTTATAAAGCGCAATAGAGTATATATTGAATGTATAGTAGCTGCGCTATACAAATGTTCATATTAATATTATTTTAATGATGTGATTTAAGGACTTGAAGAGGCATGAGATTAGTATCCCTAGTAATAGATCAACGTCGAAGAAAGTTACCATGCCGACTAAGGAATCATAACCAGAGGATTTAATGTATATCTTCACCACCTGTGATCATAATGAAATAATGTATCATGCTAAAATATAAAGAAAACGGTAATAAAATAAGTGATAATGTGGAATTTAACTTTAAAATATAACATTTGAAAAATGTGCCATTTGTAGCATACAATTGGCAGACTGCATGATTACTTTTAATTTTCCAAAAGTAAGTTTTATTGTCTCTTGCAACAAAACCAATATATTTTGTATATTTACGAGCCATGTGGGTAGGCGTGTTTTGTACAGTCTGTAAGTTAGTATGTTTCTGTGCGTGTGTGTGTATGTGTGTGTTTGTGTCCATGCGTGTGTTTATGTGCGTGTTTGTGCGTATGCATGTATGTGTGTGTGTGTGTGTGTGTGTGTGTGTGTGTGTGTAAGTGTGTGTAAGTGTGTGTATGTGTAAGCGTGCGTATTTATGTTCGTATGCATGTGTGTGCTTGTGTCCATGTGAGTTGACTGTGTGTTAGTTTGTGTGTCCATGCGTGTGTTTATGTGCGTGTTTGTGCGTCTGCATGTGTGTGTGTGCATGTGCTTGCGTGTGTTTGTGTGTGTGTGTGTGTGTGTGTGTGTGTGTGTATGCTCGCATGTGTGTGTTTGTTTGTGTGTGTTTGTGTGCATGTGCTCTTATGCGTGTGTGTGTGTGTGTGTGTGTGTGTGTGTGTGTGTGTGTGTGTGTGTGTGTGCGTTAGTGAGTGTGTACATGTGTAAGGGGGGTAGTAACCTTCGAAGGATGAAATATGAGGTTCATCAATTGTACAATGTAAAATCGGTTTATATGCTGTCACTCTCAATCCCGCTTGGACGATGTGTTATTTCGTTTTACCTGAACTATATATCATTTCATGTATTTATAGTCCATATATAATTTGATTAACTGTTCTCTGCAATGTCGATGGTAACGCTACACTAACGAAATATGCTTAGCTCATAAATTGGTAAGTTTCTTTTCTATTCCGTTGAAAAGGTCTCTCGCGACTGGCCGAGGTCTGGGAGAGAAATCAATCTTGTCATCTCATCACGATATCCGTGTTATGTCAATTCTCTGATTTTGTGGCGCTCTTACACCAAAAGCATCCTCGTATAATATATAGAAATTTCATACTGGGCGATCGAGAGACCACAATTCACGTCGCCCTTTTTTGTTGTATCAAAATCTGTAATGGTCAAAAGAACATTATATTATACTCTCGTCTTTGAGAGAGAGCAGGTAAGGAGAAATTAGGGCATCCAGTTGCGTAACCTTAGCAACAATCATCCATCTGAACGTCCCGTTCGTTGTAAATTGTCAACGGCATCATTAAAATTGATCAGATGTTGTCTCATCTACCTTTACTCAATTTCGGACTTAACATGGATTTATACCGACGTGACAGATGATAAATGACAGGCAAGAAAAAAATCAGACGAGCAACAGTTCAAGATATAAAAAAAAAAGGGCATGAGACAGTAAACATAATAAAGGGAACGAAAACGCGCAACGTTCAAAGTGACGATTCGAGCACGGGCGCGTGACGCTGTGCGTCTATTTCATGAAAGAAATGTATTATCTCATTATTTAATCATACATTGTTAGCAGTGGAACAGAAAATAAAGTAATGTTCCATGGTGACAAATATAGATGCTCTTTGTTGACAAAGCTTGCGCAAGGGTCGCCTTGCCCTTACCTTTTTTTTTAAAACTTGATGTTATGTCCGGTGGCGGGGAACAGACACCCAGAGAGCCACACATCAAGACGCGTTCTCTGTCTGGCTCTTCAATACTGTCCCTCCACACGTCTTGATCTTCTCCCGTCTCTCCCTTCCCTCTCAAATTATGTCTTTCTTTATCTACCTCTCTTATGTACGTAGCTAATGTATGATTGTGTGTGTGTGCATGTGGGGGGGGGGGGGGGGGGGGGGGGGGGTTAGTGGAGGAGGGGAGAAGGAAGTTATTTCCCCCGTATTGCCCCCCCCCCCCCCCCCCCCACACACACACACACAAGTAAGACTAAATGAAACAAATGCATAACCCAAGTATAGTTTGGGCACAGGATGTCCCCTGAATGGGAAACCATGCCCTCCCCATTAGCCCCCGTCTATGTTGACCCTTAATATACCGATGTCTCTCATCCCTTACACCCCCCCCCCCCCCCCCCCCCCACACACACACACTCTCTTTGCCATGATTGTTTTGTATTGCTTTACTATAGGTTGATTAGACGTTCATGTTGATCTTTCCAAACATTATTCTATAAATTAATATGAAAGCGCTCTTTGTCTAATTGTCTTTATCTCTCTTACCCCCTCCCCCTGTCTGGACATCTCCCCCTCTCTCTCTCTCTAAATATCTCTTCCCTTCTCCCCTTCTATCTCCTACTACCTCTCCCTCTCCATCTCGTCTGCATGACCCAAGGGCTGCCTGCGATGGGCAGACGACATTAAATCGAACGAAGTTCAGCGGGACAGAATGGACGCGCTAAATGTGGCGTGGTATTATGTTAATAGCCGATGCGACATTGACGAGCCTGCGATACATTAAAGGGGTCTAGAAACGTTGTTGACATGTGCCAAACGTGATGAATGGTTGATTTAAATGTGTATTGTTGTGATACGTTAATATACTGAATAATGTGTGACAATTTAATTGTATATAGAATTATTATAAGGCCAGGATATGAGCGAAAGTGCAATTTTTCATATTTTTGTGATATTTTACTTTGTACACTTTCCAGTGGATAATTAAAAAAACGACAACTTCAATCGCTTTCAATCTTTTTAATGAAAGAGAAATTCTAAAAAACCGAAACCTGTCCCATGCTTCTATTGGAAATACCAGTACAACAATGTGTGAATGAACCACTAGAGTTCTAAGTAAGATTATGGATTTGGACGATGTTACTAGATCCCTTTAAAGGGGGACCATTATACAAGTCGTTTGAAACGTAGCCTTTGGACAAGGCTTCTCGTCTTAATGCCACAAACGATTGCTGAAAAGAATATACGTGTTTCGTGTACTGCAGGAGACTGCATGCAGCCGTGAGCTTGGGGCTGCCGCTGCTCGTCTGATAGCCGCGTTCGGCAGTTATACCTGCCATTATGCAATCAGCTCAGACGCCGAGGCCTTGACAAAAAGCCATGTGGAAAGTGGATCGATAGAGTCACAAATGTGATGAATGCCCCATAATTATGACTGCACCAAATTATATCAGACATATTAACCACATTTATGAAAGTGATAATGATTTTGTTCTAGCTAGAGATTAGTACGGGATTTGTTTACAAATGGAATGAAACAGAAAACAAATTAAAACGCCATCAAGATTCTAATGCCTGTCTATATGTACATCAAAATTAACCTAATTATTATTACTGGAAATTAATTAATTAACCGGTTATGAGTTAAACCGTCGCAAGATTCGTTTTAATCAACACGATCTCTGAATGATATACTGAACACATTGCCTGCTTTTAAGATGACCGTGTTTTCATTGTTGAATTCGCTTAAAGGGATCTAGTAACTTTGTTGACATGCGCAAAAAGTAATGAGTGGTTGATACAATGTATATTGCTGTTATCTGATATGTCCACATGGTGTTGTTTGAAAATTTCAAATTAAATGGGCGTTATATGGCCGAGTAATGAGCAAAAATGCAAAGTGATATTCACTAACTCATTGCACTCACTTTGTATACGGTTTTGACGATCCAGTGGATAATTTAACATCTGAACACTTCACTCTTTTTAACGGAAGGGAAATTTGAAAAACTGAAACCTATCCCATAATTTTATTGTTTATACGAATACAACAAGGTATAATGGTACCGCTAGAATTCCAATTGGATTTTGAGGATTTGGACAATGTTACTAAGTCCCTTTAAAGGGACCTACGGTAACAAACTTATTTGGAACTCTAGCGGTTCTCATATACCTCATTGTATTTGTATTACCAATAGAAGCATTGCATATGTTTCGTTTTTTTTTTTTTTTCCTTTCTTAAACGAGATATTTACGATTGAAACGTTCCCATTTTTAATTATCCATTGGAAAGTTATAATCGTGTACCAAGGCAGTGCAATGTGTTGGCGAATATCACTTTGCAGTTTTGCTCATTACTTGGCCATAATATTTCACGTTAAAGATATTATATTGTCTATTTTACGTGAAGTTTTCACACATTACTAAGTGGACATCAATTTGTGCACATGTCGACAAAGTTACTAGATCCCTTTAATGGCGACTATGATTGGGCACTGAAACAACAGTAATGTGACGGCTAAGCGCTGAACAGCACAAAACATTTACATTACTTCGGGTGAGAGGGATAAGGGCGTTAAGTCAGTTTTTAAACTTAATTGAGTTATGCACACCATCTTATAGATCGGGGCTTCCTCTATGTGAAGCCAAGTTGTCAGATAATAATTACTTCTAATTTTGTCACTAGTTATCAAAAATTAAAGAGAGCTTACATTTGATTTCTACAGGACTCCCAAACTTTGAACATGATAATTTCCGAAGTATTTATAAGCAAAAAAAGACTTAGCGCCCCTTTCTCTTTCTCAATCGAAATTCGCGTCAAAATCGGCTCTGACGAAGCGCGTCGCCGTGTGTCACCCGAGACACGGGACCGCCACGCTCTCGAAACACGGCCCCCTCTTAAGCCCTGGGCTAGGTTTATTCTCAAGGTCAAGACACATTGTTAGTGTTATATTATAGAGATTTAAGAAAAAATGTATTAATAATATACACCTTAGTTCCTTAATAACACATGTTGTGTGATGATGAGTTTAGGCGTGTTGCTACCTTTGGCGTGTGTTGAAGAAAAACAAAATCAAAGACCTGTACTTGGACAATTTGCGGGGTCATAATCATTAAAGACGCTTCTGCAACTTATGTCTCGCCAATATGATTTGACATGATAAACGCCGCAATTAATTAAGCCATTTTGGTGGCACATGCTCAACAGCTTTTTGGATTAAATCATGTTCAAGTTATGCTAAATTTTAATTATCTTAAAGAGGAAGACATTTTGTTCGCAACATATTCTTTAACCGTGGTATTCTTTCGTTCCATTGCGCCGAACAAATGGGTGCCGACACTTCAAAAACTGTCATGTTAACAATCAGATTTGAACACCTTCTTATGGTTGTAAAAAAAAAACACTATACTGGTCAAATTACTGGTTAAATTATGACCTTAATATCTCATTAACGCTGTACTGATAATAGGATTCTGAAATGGAATCCAACTTGTAAATTAACATTAATTCAACTTGTAAATTACTATGCATGTAAATTAGTCATTGCTATGTCGGGCAAACGTCTGGGAAGCTTCCAGGATGCCAGGACAGCACCCTTCGTTAGCAGGATATGCATAACAAAGCTAACCACTCTGTTACACAATGCAGGTATACACTGTAGTACTGTAAGCGTGGCGCCAGCCAGCCCGTGACGTCATGGGTTGGTCACGTGGACACATTCAGGTGCATGGTAAGATAAGATGGAACGAAAAAGTTTGTTTTTCTTCCTCTTCTTTTTTTGCTTGTTTGAAGGTACTATGTACATTATAACGATGAAAAAACGTCGTCTGCCGAACAGATAATTCGCTCGGCTCTCCTGCCCCGTCTCCACCGTATACAACCAGCTGGTTAAATGGGCACCTTGTCGCGGAGAGATAGGATTAGGGTGGACGAGACTGATGCGACCTGACAAACCACTAAAGCAATTTATTTGGGGAAAGTTAAGTTGCAAGTGGTCGTCCAGGCGAGGGCGAGAGAGAAGGAGAGTACATGGCGCACACACGCATGGCCTTGCAGATCTGGCTTGGCGGTTGGTTCTGTATGGCATTTCTGATCCGAAGGTAACGGCAATGCATTTAGATTTTAGATAGCCAAAAGCTGAAGAAACAATACAAAACGCGAAAGATGTGTTATGGAATATTTATAACAAAAATATGATGTTGGTAACTGCAAATATATGATTATAATAACTTGGCAATAACAGCGGATTAAAGTTTGCTTGGACACAGTATTCAAATTACGCACCCATGATGATGATGATGATGATGATGATGATGATGATGATGATGATGATGATGATGATGATGATGATGATGATGATGATGATGATGATGATGATGATGTTAATGAAGATGATGAAGATGATGATGATGATGATGATGATGGTGATGATGATGATGATGATGATGATGATGATGATGATTACAATGATGATAATGATGATGACGATGATTACGATGCTGCTGCTGCTGATGATGATAATGATAATGATAATGATGAAGATTGCGATGATGGTGATGATGGCGATGATGGCTATGATGTCGATGATGGCTATGATGACGATGATGACGAGGATGACGATGATGATGATGGTGCTATTGCTGCTGCTGCTGATTTTGATAATGATGATGGTGATGATGGTGAGGATGGTGAGGATGATGAGGATGATGAGGATGATGAGGATGATGAGGATGATGAGGATGATGAGGATGATGAGGATGATGATGATGATGCTGATAGAGGTCCACAGTAAGCTTTTCAACTGATTAAATGTTTAGTGAAACCCTTTTTTTAATTACTATACATCCTCTGTCAATAAAACACAAGGGATTTATTAAGTTATATTAAATAAACATGTAAATACAAAACTTATTTCCTAATTAATTCACAAGTCAAACTCTTGCTGAGGTGTACTGTATTCAGCAAGGGAGAAATAGATGCTGCAAATATGAATATTAAACATTTATTTTAGGATTGTCATGCAATATAAGTGTATTTCCTATAAAAGTTGACGAACTTTTTAACTATAATGAATGATAAAGACATATCAAATGGTTGTTACAAAAATTAAGAATTACGGATAATAAGTCCATATGAATTGTGAAAAAACAATCATCTATATTGAATTATAATTTAATTCCAATGTATAGATGCGTGTACGGTTTTTTACTGATTGTTTGTCAGATCCCCATTTTTTATTTTCTTTTTCTATTTTATTACCTAGTCCAATCTGATAAATCTGAAACTATTTCATAATATCAATTAGCATTAGAGAAATAATATGTTACAGCAATTTTACCGAGAACAGATTTACTGTTGTCAACCGTTATTAGATAAATATCACTTTCCAACAGATGATGATAATTGTTCAGCATTCTCACGCAAAAAAAAAAAAAAATCATTTGAAATGAAACGATAATATACAAGTTTAGTTGGTCTTACATGTAAAATGCATTATATGAGCACGGGTTTTGACAATCTAACGAGGTGTTAAAAAACAAATGATCAGATATCGATTGGAGATTATGGAGATACCAGTGACCTTGGAAAAGCGACGATCTTTGGCTTCTAATTCGACTCTGAATTAGTGTGATTCGATTAATAAGCTGTTCAGTTTACCACCACGTCAATGCCACGAGGATCTAGGCTACCTTTCATGGTATTCCTGATTTAATTAATCATGGTATCATCTCGCCTGCTCGTGTTAAACCACTTTCTCTTCTATTGGATGCGCGTGCGGAGAAGACCTCGGTGTCTTCAAAAAAATTGTTTAATTACGTTACCCAGTCTGAGAAAAAGCTTGTGGTTTATTCGATTATCGCATACCTCCAGCATCATGGACCAGCAAAGAAATAACATCAGCAGTGGGGGAGAAGAAAAAAACGCCAAAAAAGTGAGTCTTGGAGATCGCTGCTGCTTGGGTGGGGGTGGAATAACCATCAGTGTCTTTTCCCGTTTCCACGCTGCATCAATGTCACTCTCTCGGCTACCTGGTTTTCCAGTCGAGGAAAGTACAACGTCCAGGCGAGTACGTCACACCGCGCCGGGACTCCTGGCCAACTCATCGCTGACAGCTCGCTGATACGTGATGTTATCCCGGGCGATCACGTCTACTTAACCATGTTTACGCTGAAGTGGCCAGATGCCTGTTTTTTTGTGTATATTTTTGGCCCTTCTAAAATAATCAAGTTATGGCCTCACCAGATTTAATTATCATGTCCTATCATATTAGATCATTTTTTTACATCATTTAAGTGTTTACCCATCCATGCATGCACACGAATAATAATAAAAAAACTTCACGTCAAAATACATCAGAATGACTTGTAGCAAAATTGTCTTTTTAATTGACAAGTTATATCAATCATCTAACAAAATAACACATTTTGATATATTGTATATGGTAATTATTGAAATATCCTTTTTATGTCCAGTATGTCCACATTTCTGGTGTATTTTTAGGGAGAGGAGTAGGTCACGTGCCTTAATCTACATCGTTTGTTCCTAAAAGTTCGTACTTCGTCTAAAGCTTGAAACAACCTTGCATCGTGTAGAAGATAACTATAAGATAAACTTCTAAAAAAAAAATAAAGAAATTAAAAGCAAAAAATAAAATATTATAAGAAACTCAGATTAAAATTAATAATACAGAAAGAAAGGTCAGCGCACCTAAAGTTCAGTCGGGCTATTTACGATTGGTTAGCTTGATTGGTTTGTATTTTATAATCATTTTTAATGAGAGACATGCTTTACGCTTGATGCTACAAAAATAACTCTATATCAACGATTGGATGTTGATGCGTGATTTCTCAATCTGAGTTTTGTTTCACTGGAGAAAGGTATTAAAAACAATTAAAGCAAACAGTTTTTACAGAAGTTATAATTACCGTGATTAATATAATCCAATCTATTTATTAGTACTTTCTAATAGAATACATAACGTATTTAAAACACTTGTTAAAATCGAACGTGTAGATATATAATCGAGTTAATTATCCAAATTAAAACGGCACAAATCACGGCGCTTTAACATCTCAAATCTCGTTTTTAATTTCTACCCTGATTTCAACCGCAATTCAATTAACAGTTTCTGCCAACGTATGCGTCGATTTATGAAGCGTTAATTGTAACATGACAACGTCACCATTCTAAACGCCTCCATATATTATATCCACCTTCTCCTCTTGGAAGACGATGAGGTATTATGTATATAGAACATGGGCGTACTGACGTGCCCTCTTTCAGGGGGCAGATGTCTTTAGCCCGAATAACCCTCTTCGAACATGTCTTTAACCCCCAAATTAGCTGATTCTGCCTGAAAATGGCTTGATTTATCTCCTAAATGAGCTGAATTTGTCCCGAAAACGTATTGTTTTGACCGAATATGTGCATGGTGCCTTTTGCCCGAATAATATTGTTTCAAAACTCTTGGGAAAAGGGGAGGGGGATATATAGCACCCCCTGTAGCCCCCACTTTGTGTGTCTGACATGCTTTCATCTTCTTGTCTTGGAATACGGAGAATGGTGTAATCATCAAGAAGGCGCAATAATTATTATTTCTGTGTTTCATCTGTGCGGCGCATTACCAGGGTAGCGCGTCACACTTGACGGGTTCCGTGATGCGAGTTACATCATTCCGATCTGGGGTTCAGATCGCTCCCCTTTCTCCCAATCATACATGGGCTCATCAAGACCTCTCTTGATCTGTCATGATTGTGGAATTATCATCTCATTGGTCAGCTGATCTATAAACAATTCTCATTCGAGAGCAAATCGACGCTGGTTGATCGAGTCATGTTTTCTTGTTGTTGTAATGTTTTTTCTTGTCTTTTTTTTCTTCTTCTGACAATCATGATTGTATCTTAGAAAAAATTCATTTTTTAATCTTGCAGAGTGTGTATTGCTTGCTGGTCATTGTTATCTCTATTCGACCAATTTGTTTTATAAATGTCTACCAGCGCACCTGTTATTGCTTGGAACTTCTGCATGACATCATGATAAGCTATGTTAGAAATATTAATGATAGTTCGTAGCATTTATAATGATTAGTTTAAATATAAAGCAAACCGTACTTTTGACAAAACGCTTATTTTTAATACATGATTGTATTCATTATGGATATGAATCAAATGTAAACAATGCTTTGTTACGTGTTAAATTTCATGCATTTCATTATGTCATCTTGAAGGAAGAAAATGCCTGTGGTCGATATAGTTCTTTTCCTCGAAACAGGAACCTACATTTCAAACGCTCGTGAATGGAAGAGAGTATCTACAAGAATCTTCAGGATTGAAGGAGGCAGATTAACCAGAAGAAGAATAAGAAGAAGGGTAGTACATTGTAACATCAGTGGCGGCGCCGAATTGGGGGGGGGGGCATGGGGGGAATTTGCCCCCTTTCCTCAGTGGGAGGCTACGCCCCTATGTCAGAATGGGATTTATTATGTTGCTTTTACACCATATTGCCCTCACCCCAACATAAGGGATTGCCACGCACCCCCCCCCCCCCCCCCCCACACACACACACACTCATATACACACACTCTTTTAATCCTGGTACCAATATACTGTATAACATTCATCTTGACATTTTTTTCTTCTTCTTCTCGAAATTGGATATGTTCTCATCGACCAGACAGACATGCACGAGGTAGGGGTGAATCGCCCTTTCCAAGCTAACATACAGTAATGTCACAATGTCCAATGTGCCGAACTACCACGTACACGACGGGCCAGCAGGGTCCCACTTACTACATGCACTCCACTACCGGTACATGGATATACATGTAGATTGCACATCTCGACAATCGAGGGAACCCATAACGAAAAGAAAATAGTATAATATACATGTATACACCAGAGAAGCTGAACTATACTGATTTTGGCGCCAAATCAGTATCATAGTAGTCTAGTTCTAGACTCTCGGAATAATCTCCGCCACCCCGAAGATCTGTATGTATACACACCATTATACAGATCTTCGGGGTGGCGGAGTTTATTCCGAGAGTCTAGAACTAGACTAGTATCATAGGAGCACATGCACTCTTGGTATTTTTTAAATTTCATCCTCATAGTTTTTGTATTTTTGTTGTTTCTGGTCAAATTCTGGTCCCCCCGCGTTACCCCTCGTTGCTACACCACTGTCGGAGTATGAAAGAATCGATCTATCAACATGATTATGATGAATGTGATTTCCGAATACATGTACTATACATGCATCCAACCTCATGTTCGATCTAACGTCTCGCATGCATACATCACATTCATTGGTTCGGACCGTGACTGTCAAAAATGATATTTGATGAATTTTGTCAAATACATGTATCAGGGTATGTAGATTTGTAAGGATTTATCCCTGTATCGGAAATCATTTCACGACCTTGAGATAAGTCCAATATGTCCGAGACGTAATTATGATCAAACGGTCCTCGACATCGATTTGACATTTATCAATAATTGATATTAATTATAATCGATACTCTGGAATGCCATCATAATAAATGTCTTTGCTTATCACTAATGTTGACGTCGTTTCATACATCGTTCTGTAGACCAACCCTCTTAAATAAGATAATAATTATATGCATGAATGTCCATCTTATTCATCTTACAATTTTTTGAAAAACGCAGAAACTAATTAACTTTCGAATCTCTAACGCAGTGTTCGGTATATATATATACGGAAGAGGTTTTTATATTGAAAGTTTCATCACGAAGCAAAAGGGGCCATGCGAATCGCTTTTTTCATTGAACACTGTCAATTTAGATTTGCTTTCCAGGAACATCTACGCCCTAAACTATTATGTCCCTGAATTAAGGCTAATGTTCTTGTGGTTGTGTTCTGACAACAGACAACATTTAAGTCAAGGTCCTTAGTCCTTACCATTGCATTTGGGGACTTGGAATGGCGCCCATTTCAGATTCATAGAGGCCACGGCGTCTACGTACTATAGTACGTAGACGTACTAGAACTGGACGTTCTAGAATACAGGGCTAGTCTTATTAGACATGTTAGAGAAGATGTGGTCTGGTCTAGTGGTCAGAGCTTTGGCCTTGGTATATTAATTGTCCCGGGTTCAAAACCTATATGCCGCGTCTCTCGGTTGGTGACGTTTAAGGGCGGTCCAAGACGTGTAATTGATAAATAATTGATTGAACACGTCTGTAAAAAAATATATATATATACAAATAATAATAATAATAAAAACAATTATTAACAAAATAACTAAATTACAAACAAAACAGAGATTTAACACTCCCATCACTATACTGTTTTGGAATTTGGAAAGGCATTTCTACGTGGGTAATGTGTACAAACATGCTTGACCAAAATTACTAGACTACGCAGGGCGTTCTTGAAATCATGTTACATCATAGAGTGGTTGCTTGGGCGGGCATAGAACATAATACCGGAGTCTTATCCCTAGATAATGAGCTCATGTTGAGAATGAAAGCAAGTTTTGGGCCAAGAGAAAGGCTCTCCATCCCTATCTTCCAGACCACATATAGTACGCGACGTCGGTTATTGAATTACTTTAATGTTTGTATTAATTTTCTTTACAATTTTCCCGATGTATCATGGCTCGGATAACCCAGATAGAGCATATATATATATATACTGTTGGTTTACTTACATAGGGGTCCACATGCATTATTCTGCCACATTGGCGCGGAAAGCAAACCAAAAATAGGTCAAGGAAAACAGTTAGGATAATGATGAACATGATACAACCCTAAATGCAGGAGACACAAAAACAGACAACATAATGACGTTCCATGCACGATAACCATAATGAGCTGAGAGTATTATGCACGGGGAACTCGGCCGTCGGGTATCAATGTACGCGACCTTTTTCCTCCGTGGTCTAGATACTTATTTGTCCATTTCCTCCGAATACAATTAGGTCAAAGAAAACATTTTCGATTTATAATGAGAGTATTTGGTTATCATCGATGTATGCTTGATACACTTGCCCTTTTGATAGTGGATACGATAATTAGATTGGAGAGTATTTTTTTACGTGCCCGACCCAATTCCGCGCGCTTACTAATAAATGTGCTCGCTCGGAGAGAAACATTATTAGTGGAACGTACAAAAAGAAAATGGAAGTAGGGATGTGTAGACAATGGTATATAGGTCACAGCCAGCCCACATTGGGGGAGCTGTTCTGCGTAATGTGATAAGCAGGAGCCCGTGTAGGGTAGTTTATACATCCCAGTATATAGATTCAGCTTCGGAGGTTCGACTATGGATGGAAAATACTGCCCCTCTAGCTGTCGAGTCTTTTGAGGGGGAAAAACAAAACTTTCTTTCACAAGAAAATGACCTTATGATTCAGAAATCATACAGGGTTAAATCATATAAGACATCACTCTTCATAAACATGATGATGGGTGGAGAAAGGCGATGGAAATACCTTGTGGGATAAGAATAGATGTTTGTCACAACATGTATTTTCTTCCCGTGTATACATGGAGAATGGGAGTATTTTTCCTCCCTCGAATTGAGATCGAGCGGCCACGAACAACTGGAAAGAAACCGTATAACAAAATAACAAGTATACTGTACATCAATCAAATTATTGTTGATTGTATAATAACGCTAAGCGTGTCAACGATAAACGGTAGAGCGCGCGCTTTCCAATCGTGAGATCCCGAGTTCGAACCCTGGGTTTGCCCACTGCGTTTGTCCTCCAGCAGCAAGACAATTCAACCCACTATTGCTGCTCTCTACCCAGGTGTGTAAATAGGAACCCGCTAGGAAGTGAAAGCCTTTATGTAAATAACTTCTCAATGCCCATGAGCCGCTTGGAAGTAATGTTCCTAAGGGAGTGGAGATGGTGCACACAATGTGTGCGGGCTGGCCATGTGTCCTATGACCGGGGAAATAATAGTGTAAAGCGCTTAGAGATGATAGTATACCATATTATGCGCTATATAAATCGATAAATCGAACATACTATTAAACAAACAAACATGTACATGTATATTGTACAGATTTTGATTGGTGTCGTTTTATGGTACCACGACATTTGTGCCGACGAAAATAACTTTTTTTCATTTCATTTCATTTCATTTATCATGTTTTATATCGAAATCATAGTTTGACAAAAAAATAAAATAAAATCACGTGTTTTACGAAAGAAAGAGGGTCACTTTCATACAAACGTGCTACCCACCCTTGTCCATCAACCTCTGAAATGTGCCCTAAATGGCGTATCGCATCTTCGTAAGTTTACACCCCTAAATGGCGTAATGCTTTGAAAATCCACCCTTAATTGCGCAAAGTGCACCTGAAAAGGTACCCTTTTTGTGATTTGGTTTCGATGAATGCTGAAAACCACCCCTTTTTAAAGGAAAACGTCGACGACGCCGTATAGCTGAAAATGATACCCTTTCGACGCTTTTTTGGGACGCGGATTCGTAGTCAGTCATGTTGGGAGTGACCCCCCCCCCCCCCCCCCCCCCCCCCAATGCATGTCACTGATACAGCCAATGTATTCAAACAAACTTCGTCCAAGGATTTAAAACTTTTAAATGAAAGTAAATGATCGAAGTAGGTTTAGCTTGAGGATCATAGGGCTTTTGATAGCATTAATGTTTGAAATATATGTTGCTTAATTAAAACTTTAAATGGTGGAGAAAATGTCAGCTTATCAAGTAAGTTCTAAATAAGATTTGCGGATTTTTACAATGTTACTAGAACCCTCTATTCCAGAATGAAGTAATTTTGACAATGCGTGTCAACATGATACAGAAATCTATTTTGTGTGGGGCAATACAACATTTTCTTGATAATTAGTTTGAAAACTATTATAGCCAAGGGAACATCGACCTGGTCGTTTCATTGAAGGGCTAAAATCTCTTTTTAATTGTTAAATGATAGTCCTTGGTCTGACCCTAATATACAGGTAGACTCAAATTTTGGCGGAGCACTGGTGGACCGCTCAAAATGACGTAGGAGCAATGTCATTGCAGTATAATGTCTTTTCGCCATGTAAACATAGCATTGGATTCGAATGGATGTTATATTGGCAAGGCCATGGCCATAAATAAAACCGTGAATATGGTGAACTTTGTACGGGTTGCGTCTGTAGTGGTATAGTTGCGGGATTAGAGATTAGGCCAACGAAATAATACTTACCTTCACCGTATTCGTATTTTTTAATCTAAATTAATAAATAAAAATATATATTAGCCTACATTATAACCATTAACCGGTTAAGTATCAGATGCAAGCTGTGGACATTTGAACAATGGCTATCATTGCGCATAATCTGCGGCTGCGAGCTATAGGTTAGCCGTGAGGTAACAACAATACTAGTGCCCTCGATAATCAAGACATAGTCGTGAACATTAGTGTGGAACATTATAAATTGCGTGCGATGGGGTCTGGAGCGTTCAGACTAGAGTCAGCAAGCCGTGAACATGCAGGGGAACATTTGGAACATTGCATGGGGTATAGTAGCCATGACCAAGGGTCCGCGGAGGGGATATATAAGGTCAACGGTATGACCTTCACGTCCCATACACATTTACTGTTGGTGGCTAAATATGGGTGAGCGTGAGTCAACAACAAACCTAGCAGTTGTCACACGGGCTGAATGACTGGTTAAAGACTGTAACATAGTAATGTACACATAACAACATAAATATACTGTCGTTGTCATTGCACGTACGTATTATTATAAATATACATTTAATTTCGTAAAGGCTAATGAAACATATAGAATACAAATTACACATTAATGTCGTGTAGAATGCGAGGTGCTTGTTTGATGTGCTAAGTGATAGTGACCTCATGGAATTGTTTTCCAAATTTACTTGGATTAAACAGATTAACATTATCGTTAAAGTGACGAGAAAAAAAAACCCTACCTGACGTTACATATTATAACGCCAATGCAGGAAACGGACCAAGTCTTAGTAGATTACATGTTGTATCAAGTATTAATAACATGAAGGAAACAATACAAGTTTCTGTACAGGTCTGTTATACAGATCCCCCTCCACATACACACAAACTCAAACACAAAACACCAACACAGACACTAACACAAACACTAACACTAACACTAACACTAACACTAACACAAACACAAACACAAAAACACACACACACACACACACACACACACACACACACACACAAACTCTAACACAAACTCACACACAAATACAAAAACAAACACAAACAATATAAACACACACACAAACACAAAAATACACACACATACAAACTCTAACACAAACACAAACACAAACACACACACATACAAACTCTAACACAAACACAAACACTAACCCCCCAAACTAACACAAACACATTTACAATAAAACTTAATGGGGAGAAGGGGTTGCTTGGCCCGTTGATAAAAAATAATGACCAAATGTTGGAAAAGAAGAACTAGAATGAAGACAGTTCTTTTTTCATTACTAGATGCAGAAAATAAAACTCTAAGTCTCATTCATGTCCGCGATTTTCTGCGATGCGATTAGCCAATCGCAGGTAACCGTACTCACATCGCAGACGATCGCATGCGGGGTGCCGTGGGATACGGCAATTATGCGCAACATATCGCAAGAGCGTCAACATTTATAACCGGTTAAATGAAACAAATCGCAGGTAATCGCAATAAACAATAGAAGTTCAATCGCAGCATATCGCAGACAATCGCATGTAGGCCGGATACAGCGGGTTATCAAAAATATGCGCAACACGTTTTAAGAGCGTCAACAGTAAAATTTTTGCAACCGATTAAAGAACAAAACGCCCGAAATCGCAACTGAAAGTCGTAGCTTAGTCGCAGTATATCGCAGAAAGATACGCTTTATCGCAGACCATCGCAGTGGTAAAATAGCACGTGTTAGGCTATATAGCTAACGCAGTTACACCTTATAGGCTTATGGTATTATCCGTTTGCCTTTACTTCCGCAGTGGGACGCTAAGAATAACCAACTATACTAATCCAGTTTGGGCTCCGAACCAGGGTAATTCGTCTGGCATCGGCCAAGGATCCGGGTAATGGGGTTTCCGATACACGGTGAGGCGGGGATAACAGGACGGAATACTTTTTTTTTAGTGTATATATTATAGTAGCCCATGCAGTGAAAATCCTAGCTATAGCCTTTTGATAAGGTATTGTGTATGACAAGTATAGGAACGACTGGTAAGGGCGACTACATGTATACGAAGGATAAAAAGAAAAAAAAAGATTGGTGTAAATATTCAAAATGAATGAAGAACGCCAATAAACTTAAAACAACAACAACAACAACAACACGAGCGGTGGCTGCATCAGTCGTTTCTGACATCAGTTCCGATGTGACTGAGGCTTTCATGTCAAAAAAAGGCTAGGACGACATTGGGGGAGGGTGGGGGGGGGGGGGGGTAGAGTAAAGGAAAGCATCCCCACGAGAGGATCAAGCGTGCAGTGAAAATGATGACGTAATTCGTTGGTTGAGAAAGGGAAGGGCGCTATAAAGTCACTTTTTGTACTTCGGAGATAATCGTGTATATAAAGTGCGAAAGCTATACGTGGAAACAAATCTCGCTCTCTCTTTTATACTTGTGGAATGTTCTCCAAAATTAGACATATTAAAGGGATCTAGTAACTTTGCAAAAAGTGATGAGTGGTTGATACAAGATATATTGTGTGAAAATTTCAAGTTAAATGGACTTTATATGGCCGAGTAATGAGCAAAAATGCAAAGTGACATTCACCAACTCATTGCACTCACTTTGTACACGGTTCTGACAATCCGTTGGATAATTTGACATCTGAACACTTCAATCGTAAATATCTTTTTAACGAAAGGGAAATTTGAAAAACTGAAACCTGTCCCATGCTTTTTTTGTTGATAAGAATACAACAAGGTATGAGGGAACCGCTAGAATTTCAATTGGATTTTTAGGATTTGGACAATGTTACTAAGTCCCTTTAATTATTATCTCACAAGTTCGCATCATGCAGAGGATCGGAGGCTCCGATTTGACGCCCTTCTCACTCTCACCCATCGATACACTCATGTATAATTAAAGGGATCTAGTAACTTTTTTGACATGTGCAAAAAGTGATGATTAGTTGATTCAATGTATATTGTTGTTAACTGATATCTTCACTGGGTATTGTGTGAAAATTTCAAGTTAAATGGACGTTATATGGCCGAGTAATGAGCAAAAATACAAAGTGATGTTCACGAACACATTGCACTGACTTTGTACACGGTTTCGACGATACAGTGGATAGTTTAACATCTGAATACTTCAATAGTAAATATCTTTTTAACGAAATGTAATTCGAAAAACCGAAACCTGTCCCATGCTTTTTTTTAAATACAAATACAACAAGATATGAGAGAACCGCTATAGAATTCCAATTGGATTTTGAGGATTTGGACAATGTTACTAAGTCCCTTTAAGGAGGTGAAAGCCTATTATGTGAAGGATCTTCTCATTGCCCAAGAGCTATTTGGAAGGAATTGCTCCCCAGGGAGTATATATGGTGTGCTGGTTCGCATTGTATCATATGACCGGGGGTAATATAGGTTTTCCCATTCATTTTAACACTTTTGTCATTCAATTTCATTAATTCGTCATTCAAATTCGTCCCGAGGAACCACCAGAGCGGAGATCCCAACTTCAATTTCGTCTTTCGTCAATCAATTTAACACAATCACCACACAATTTAGTCATTAGGCACACATTTTCGTCAATTGCAAATCAAATTCGTCGGTCACAGTTGCTGAACACATAAAAGCGAAAGCAATTTCGTCAATTGGCAACCAATTTCGTCAAAACTCCATTCAAATTCGTCCTATGTATTTAGGAGGTAATTTTCTGTTATAAATTGTCTTGATGTAATTGTTAATTTGTAACATTAATTATATAGGGGGTAACACACACACACACACCCACACTCACACACATCCACACACACACACATACGTTTAAAACATATCTTCATTCAATTATATATTTTTTGTATAGAAATATATGTAATGTTGTTATGTTTTATTTTATATATTTTGTAAGAGATTTGAAGTAAATCAAACTGGACTTTTTATTTATTTTGTTTCATCTTGATTTGGAAATAAAACAAACAAACAAACAAAGAAACAAACACACATCACACATCACACACACACACACACACACACACACACACACACACACACACACACACTGGTTTTCCGATCCCAACAAAAGGCTATACCACCTGACGAATTTGAATGACAAATTCACGAAATTGTTTGCACAATGACGAAATTGAACTTAACATTCACCACCCGCTCAGTGGCCGAGACGAATTCCAATGACAATTGACGATTTTGAATGCGAAATATTTGAAATTGGTTGACCAATGACGAAATAGAATGACCATTGACGAAATTGAAGTTGGGATTTACGCTCTGTTGGTTTCTCGGGACGAAATTGAATGACGAATTAATGAAATTGAAAGACAATAGTGTTAAAATGAATGGGAAAACCTATAATATCATTGTAAATGTAAAGCGCTTAGAGATGATTATCAATCACATTAGGCGCAATATAAATCGAGAATAGTATTATTATTATTATTATTATTATTATTATATCGATGCTCCCACCCGACGAATTGTAATAGTTTCACCTGCACGAGTTGGGCCGGTGCAGGAATATATCGAGGGACAAGGACGTTTTATGTGGTCTGCAGCAGAAGACTACGTTATAATAAATGTGGGAACAAGTTCCTCGTACAGTATATGAATTTATATCAATTATCTGTACGCAGAACAACGCTTGATTAGTAATGTTTGTAATAATTATTAATTTGAAAGTCGCTGTTAGTTTGCTATACATGCGTGTATAATTTGGAAGGAGTGGGGGAAAGATTTAATACGGGCGGGGCAGTTAGAAAGCTAAGAAGAAGATGTGGCGTTATCACGAGACTCCTGCCCTCATATTATGAGTAGCCTAGTCCCGCGAAGGATTCTGAGGCTTCTATTATATTAATACGGTAAGCTTCAACCCCCCAAAATGGTTCCCACTCGAGATATCCTCACCCCGAGGATTCGGCGACTTCCCGACCGTCGCGATCGAAGGATATACGTTTTGCGGAGGACAATAAGGCATTCCCGAGTCGCTCCCGCCCCGTGGTCGTCGTCCAGATCGAAGAAAAGGGAAAGTCAGCAATGTCAATTGCCCGTTTAAAACGTCGAGCATTGACTAACGATTTATCGCCGTAAAAGTATTTGTAAGAATATAAATTGGAGTAGATAAAACAAATAATATATCGAGAAACCATTTTTGATATAACACGTTGCGAAACTACCCAGGTTTTGATAAATATCAATATTTATATTACGCGGATGGTATGGTAATGATCGCTATTGCCGATTGGCATCGTGTTTGTAAGTACATCGACGACAAAATGCGACAACTTCAATTTAGCTGCGGTTATACAACCCGCAATGGCTGTACAGCCGTGTATACACGTCGCGCAGTCATCTAATTACCCCACCGAACCGTAGTTTATTTGCATAGCTCACTGACCTGCTGACCATCGTCTCTGGTCACTATCTCATTCGCCCTACCATACACGATACTATAATTGCGCCAGCTTGTGGTAAGATGTATTAAGTCAGCCACGAAGCTACCATGCAGTACCAGAAGAGACGCCTAGGGGGGGGGGGGGGGGGTGGGGGTAGAATGGACGGGGGAGGTAATATCTTCAAGAATATGAACAAAGGTATACGCGGGAGAACTTAGTTTATGATATGAAACGTGTAGGGGACACGACAGGTTATTTGTCATACAGGCAATTGGAGCCGCGGGGTGGGGGGGGGGGGGGGGAGCGGCGAAGCTACTTTATTAGCAAGAACACGAACATATATTATTGTATCTATTTTAATACAAGCGGAACAAATTATGGATCATAATGAAATATGGTTTTGTTATACATTGGTCGGATGTACCGTTGGACGGGGCCCCGACGGGTTGTGGGGTGGGATTGAATCGCCCGAGTCTATTTTGTCTTACTATTTAAATGATGACTGTGGGATAAAAAATAGTAAAGTTTTAAAGTGTTGTTATGTCATCATCGTCTTTCTCTTTCAAAAACCCGCGGATTTCCGCGGGTGCAGCTAGTGAATAATGATTATGATAAAATGGCGGCGATTGAATGTTATCCATGGGCTTGACCGCTTGAGTCATCCTGACCACATCCACATCCTCCCATCATTCGCGGAGACAGTTGGCTTCATTAACCCTCACAACACGCTTACATAGATTGTCATGCGTGGGGATGCTGCGCTACACAATGCGGGGCGCCATTTTGAACTATAGCTATAGTTTGTGGGCACTGCATATTATATACCACTGAGCCAGCGTGCGCAAGGGCGTTCACAAGATGGCACCGCGTGTCTGATTTACCAATCTGAACCACATTTAATACAGCATTATATGAGTGTAGTTGAGTGAGTACATATGGATATGGGGATATTAGTGACCGGGATTCGGAGGGTTAAATAGGGTAGCCTTGTGAAAGTGAGGGGTAAAGGAGGGAGCAACCACATCCCTCTAAAAAATAAATAAAAAAAGAGCAAACAATCATGTTCCTCTCTGATCACGGGGGGGGGGGGAGGGGTGGGTGGGAGGGGGAGGGGGGTTAACAAGTTAGCGCACAAGGACTAGTGAGGAGACTTTTGGAAGCGAGGGGTGAGGGTTTTTACTAAAGAGGATGAGGAGGGTCGCAACCACACCCCTCTATTACTGTATGTCTATCATGTTTCTCCATTTACCGAGTGGAAAGGGTGGCGTAGTGAACATGGTGAAGACTGGGTGCATGGTCACATCGCTCTTTTTTTTCTTCTCTCTCTCTCTCTTTTCTACAACGCCATGATTTCGGAGAAGGGTAAAGAAAAACAAAACAGAACGCGGGCTTCATGGGTCAAGGGGGGGGGGGTGAGTGGGGGGGGGGGGGGAACTTAGCTGTCCTATGTATATAAGTATGAAGAGGCGGTCACATCACTCTATGTCCCTTTTCCGTTTCGCGCAGACATAATAATGACGATACTAATACTCCATGATTTCGGGGAGGGGCTTGAAACTGAGTATTATGAGGAGAGGGAGGGTATAAATTATTATCCATCTATGTTTGCGCGAAAATCATGATACAGACGAATCACTACACACCCCATCCCGCACCCCACCCCTATTCTCTCCTCCTCATTTACTATCATCATCACCTTCAGTGCGGATATGCCACGCCATACGCGATGTAAGCAAGACACTTTCACATGAAATATGACGCGATCAATGCCTTCTCGAAATACAACACCGTCTAGACTCGATAGTGCAGACAACTTTTTGAATATACACGTCGAATTTTAAACGAGAGGAGGCGGTCACTACACAGCTGAATTTACTCAATGAAATGAGCTCGACTTTTTTTTAATGAATTATATGTTTGCAACATATTATTTAAAAAAAATCAATGACAATTAGGGTATTATCCTTAAATACTTAAAGGGATAGTTGAGTTTCGGTAAAGAGAGTACAGTTTTGGTCAAACTGAATTTTAGTAACCAAAACATGCACCAGTACATTACAAACTAATAGTTATAACTCCACCATTCTCAAAAGGAATACAAAATTACAAATGACGAGGTAAAAAGCCTGTTATCATTCAAAAAGAGCCGTTAAAACTCAAGAGGGCGATCTTTAAACAGTCATCGGTTTCAACCATTTTAAATACAATTTTGTGCATGTGATGTTTTGTTGAAATAGTGATTAGATAGAGAGATAATCAACAACTATTTAAAACCCTCTTTTGTACATTTTTGAAAAGAGGAAGCATTTAACAAAATTTTTGTAACGGCTGGTTCAAAATTATCGAATATTTGTGGGCCCCCACAATTATTACAAATCGTTATGTTTATGTTTGATCAAATACAGTTTATTCTGTCATTAAAATTGCATGCTCTTTCGAATTTGACACTCAGTTTTTCATTACCTCACGAAAAAAAATTGCGATTAATCGCAACTCTTTATGCAAAACCCCCCAGGTGGACCCGTAATTATTCAAACAAATTGGTTTATATCCCAAGGGTATAATTATGAAGATGCCCAAAATAGAAATGGTCCTTGTTTTAGATCGGTTGTCTTTCAAGGTATGTATTAATCGAAAATCGTCAGGTGTTATGTATTGCTAAAATTACACGTCGTTGACACAGGTTGAAGTGAACGTGCTTAAAGGGATAGTTGAGTATTGGTCAAACTTAACTTTAGTAACCAAAACCTGCATCATTACGATACAAACTAATAGTTATAACTCCACCATGCTCGAAAGGTATACATAATTACAAACGACTAAAGTAAAAACCCTGTTATCATAAAAAAAAGAGCCGTTACAACTCAAGAGGGCGCTCTTTAAAAACTCATTGGTTTTAGCAATTTTTTCATACAAAATTGTGCATTTGATGTTTTGTTAAAATATTGATTCAATAGATATATCATCAACAACTATTTAAAAACCTATATATTTAGATTTTGTTCAAAGTAGTCTATAAGCATTTTTTAAAATTTTTCTAAAAAGTCAAAATGTCCCCCGGCCGGTAGAAAGCTTATGAATAAAATATCTCACAACAAAATTATTTTGTGTAGCGCCCTCAATACCAAAACTCAACTATCCCTTTAAATACAATCTCGATGGTAGAATTATTGAAAATCGGTGTGCTTTGCATTACTCATATTATCAATATTGTATACATTTTATCACCATTATCAGATTTGTTATTATCATCATCATCATCATCATCATCATCATCATCATCATCATCATCATCATCGTCATCATCGTCATCATCGTCATCATTGTCATCATCGTCATCATCCCCATCTTCATCATCGTCGTCATCATCGTCATCAGCATCATCATCATCATCGTCATCATCGTCATCATCACCATCATCACCATCTTCATCATCGTCGGCATCATCATCATCATCATCATCATCATCATCATCATCATCATCATCATCGTCATCATCACCATCATCACCATCTTCATCGTCGTCATCATCGTCGTCATCATCATCATCATCATCACCGCCACCACCATCCTCACCATCCACAGCAACAAACGCATCATCACTATAGTACAGGTTTTCCCATCCATTTTAACACTTTTGTCATTCAATTTCATTAATTTGTACTTCAAATTCGTCCCGAGGAACCACCAGAGCGGAAATCCTAACTTCAATTTCGTCTTTAGTCGATCAATTTAACAAAGAGACCACACAATTTAGTAATTAGTCACACAAGATAATTGCAGATCAAATTCGACGGTCACAGTTGCTGAACACATAAAAGCGAAAGCAATTTCGTCAATCTGCAATCAATTTCATTAAAATTCGATTCAAATTCGTCCCATGTATTTACGCGGTAATTTTCTGTTATATATTGTCTTGATGTAATTGTTAAATTGTAACATTAATCATAGGGGGTAACATACACAAGTATACACTCGAAAACAAACTCACACGCACAAAAGCACACGCACACACATACACACACACACTCACACATACATTTGCACACATGCACACCAACACGCACACAAGCACGTTTACTCAAATTTGCATTCAATTCTTTTTCAAGACATGCATAAAAATAATATAAAACAATATTAAATATAGGTTTTCCCATCCATTTTCAAACAATCGTCATTCAATTTCGATAATTGTTAACTTCAATTTCGTCTCGGAAATGTGTGGCTTTCAGTTTGTTATGTTCAATTTCGTCTTTCAGCACCCAATTTCGTTTGTTCCCAATCAAATTCGTGTTTGTCATATACATTTTAGTCAAAGGTAATTCGATTTCGTCCAATCGCAGACTGTGTGGCAGAAAGTGATGATCAATTTCGTCATTTTGCGATCGATTTCGTTCTTTCTCGTTCAAATTCGTCTCACATTAGCAAGCTGTGATTGGTATTGAATTTTGGTATGAAATATCTTGTTAATTATCACACTATGGCTGATTGTTGTGAGATATACATGTATTGTCATGGGTTGGTTGTAATATATAATTTATCAACATTTTCAGTCATGATAACTCCCAGCGCTTATCAATCAATCAATCAATCAATCAATCAATCAATCAATCAATCAATCAATCAATCAATCAATCAATCAATCAATCAATCAATCAATCAACCAATCAATCAATCAATCAATCAATCAATCAATCAATCAATCAACCAATCAATAAATCAATCAATCAATCAATCAATCAACCAATAAATCAATCAATCAATCAGTCAATCAGTTTCAAGTTTGAATTGCAAGTGAAATGCACGGTAAAATGTTGCATTTTCACAATGCATCTATACTACGGGACGAATTTGAATGGGAAATTCTTGAAATCGATTGAACAATGATGAATTCGAACATAACATTGCCCACTTAATCGCCAGGTGGGACGAATTTCATTGCACAATGACGAAATAGAATGACCAAATTTTAAAGTTGATTGGTCATTGACCAATTTGAACGATGAATGACTAAATTGTATATAACAATAGCACGTTCAGGATTTCTCGGGACGAAATTGAAGTTAACAATTATCGAAATTGAATGACGATTGTTTGAAAATGGATGGGAAAACCTATATATAATATGTACACACACACACGCACACACACACACACACACACACACACACACACACACACACACACGCACACACACACACGTACACACGACACACATACACACTCACACATACCTACCTAACCATCGACACAGACAGGCATATAGGGCTATACCATGTGACGAATTTGAATGACAAAATCACGAAATTGGTTGAACAAAGACGAATTTGATCGTAACATTCACCACTCGCTCAGCGGCGGAGACGAATTCCAATGCCAATTGACGATTTTGAATGCGAAGTGTTTGAAATTGATTGACAAATGAAGGATTAGATTGACAATTGACGAAATTGAAGTTGGGATTTACGGTCTGTTGGTTTCTCGGGACGAAATTGAAGTCCAAATTAATTAAATTGAATGACAAAAGTGTTAAAATGAATGGGAAAACCTATATTAGAGTGAGAATCATCCTATACCATGTGTACAATCAATGCAATCCTCATTCCACCTCTCCAGGGGGTGTTCCACAACGATCCTTTAAGTTGAACTTAACTTTAAGTTGGGCTGAAATATAGGTTTTCCCGCTCAATTTCGCGATTGTGTCAATCGAATTGATAATAGGAGCAAACGAATTCGCGCGATTTGCGATCGCCGTACCAAAGCAGCATTCGAATTCGTAAATAGTCGTTCAAAATCACGTAGGAGCAAGTGAATTTGCACAAAGTGCATACCTTTTCATCAATGGTCATTCGAATTCGCGAAAGGCCGTTGACAGTTGGCTGCACATTCGCGAATTCGAATGCCCATAAATGAACTTATGTGTCTATTCACGAAAGCGTGTGCGTATGCATGAATTCGCATGCACTTATTCGGAATTTGGAAGACCGATACCAACGATTACGCGGCAACGCGCGAATTCGAATGACCCTAAATGAATTCGATTGAAAAAAGTGCAAAATTGAGCGGGAAAACCTATATTATGGAAAGCCATTTATAGTTTCTTTGATTTTTTTTTTACTTCTTTTAAAAGGCATTAAATGTTGATACAAATCATATATATTTTCTATCATCAGAGAGATTTCATGTAACTTCTTGATGTAACATTTATGAAAAGTCTAAAATACTTGCATTTTTGCTTTTTAATATATTTTTATTCCAAGGCTACAAATGGCTAGTTTCTAGTTTACTAGTTTACTAGTTTCTGTATTCATACTGTATACCAATTTAGGATCTTACATAATTCGATTGCCACGTATTACACCGTACAAAGCCACTGGTTTATTTTTTCTGAAAATTTGATTTGAAAACATAAGAGGCAGTGTGTGTAAATAATGTAAACATATTATGTAAACACCGTGTGCGCCTAACAGGCGACTGGCTGGAATACTCCCTAGGGAGTGGAAAGTGTGCACTTATTGTGCAGGAATGATTGCAGTATGTATCCGTTGACCGGGGTAATAATAATCATGTAGAGCGCTATGATCCCCACAGGAATAGCGCTATATAAATAACCGTTATTATTGTTATTATTTATGTGTATAACAGCAGGTAACAAAGCACGATTGCCTTGAACTTGAACTGTCACCAAACTGTGTCTTCTTTAAAGTAATGTTTGTATAATTATCGACATCGTATATTAATGCATGTATAATATGACAATTCTTGTAACAAAATAGGCTCCATGAAGGACAATCAGATTGATTTGAGTTGAACTATATCACTAACTTGAAACATTGATATCTCCAAACTTACAAAAAGCAACTTTAGCGCCATTCTCTTTCTCAATTTATGATGTTATAGTCTGTTACCTTAGTAGGCACATGCCACAAATCCTGTGTTCTTAGAACAGGAAGGTCCATCAATGAATATTAACCACCAGCAATTATCGTCACCTTGGTATAATCAGCCTACCTCTATTAGAGGAACCCGTGGGAATCTCACACTTGGGTTGGATTTCAATGTTTCACTTTATATAAAATGCCAATGTCTTTATATATGTGTTAGTTTGGATTTATATGGCAATGCATGTTACAAAAATAACATAAGTATATAGCCTTGAAAGGACAATACAATTAACCTGAAATTGAACTTCACAGGGGGTTTTCCCCTTTGTTTGCATTAAAGGGATGGCACAGTTTTGGTCAAACTGAATATTAGTAACCAAAACTGCACTGACATGTAACATTACAAACTATTCAAACTATTCAAACTAATAGTTATAACTTCACCATGCTCGAAAGGTATAAACAAAATTACAAACGACTAAATAAAAAGCTTGTTATTATTAAAAAAAGAGCCGTTCAAATTTAAGAGGGCGCTCTCTAAAAACTAATTGGTTTCAACCATTTGTAATTGTAAAAATTGTGCATGTGATGTGATGAACTATTTAAAAACATCTTTTGTACATTTTTGAAAAGTGTAAGCATTTCCTTTTTCAACGGCTGTTTCAAGATTATTGAATTATTGTGGGACTCCACAATATTATTACAAATGGTTATATTTATGGATATTTCAGCCGTCTCTGAACCGATTTTGATCAAATAAAGTTTATTCTGTCATTAAAATTGTACGCTCTTTAAAATTTGACACTCAGTTTTTCATTACCTCACGAAAAAAAATTGCGATTAATCGCAACTCTTTATGCAAAACCCCCCAGGTGGACCCGTAATTTTTCAAACAAATTGGTTTATAACCCAAGGGTATAATTATGAAGATGCCCAAAATAGAAATGGTCCTTGTTTTAGATCGGTTGTCTTTTAATCGAAAATCGTCAGGTGTTATATATTTCTAAAATTACACGTCGTTGACGAACATAATAGGTTGAAGTGTGTCAACGTGCTTAAAGGGGTAGTTTAGTTTTGGTAGAGAGGGCGCTGCACATCACAATTTTTTTGTGAGGTAATGAAAAACTGAGTGTCGAATTTTAATGGCAAAATAAACTTTATTTGGTCAAAATCGACCCAGAAACGGCTGAAATATCAATAAATATGTCTGATCTTATAATTATTTGGGGCCCAAATAATTAGATGATTTTTTCAAAAAATTTAAAAAATGCTTGCACTTTTTCCAAAATTTTCAAAAGCGTTTTTTAAATAGTTGTTGATGATCTCTCTATTTAATCATTATTTCATTAAAACATCACATGCATAATTTTGTATGAAAAATAGTTGAAACCAATGCCTTTTTAGAAAGCGCCCGCTTGTGTTTTAATGGCTCTTTTTGAATGATAACGGGCTTTTTACTTAGTCGTTTGTAATTTTGTATACATTTCGAGCATGGTGGAGTTACAAGTATTATTTTATAATGTTACTGTCCAGATTTGGTTACTAAAGTTCAGCCTTACCAAAACTGTACTATACCCCTTTAACAAATGTTTAAAGGGATAGTTGAGTATTAGTCAAACTTAACTTTAGTAACCAAAACCTGCATCATTATGGTACAAACTAATATATATAACGCCACCATGCTCGAAAAGTATACATAATTACAAACGACTAAAGTAGAAACCCTGTTATCATTTTTTTAAAACAGAGCCGTTACAACTCAAGAGGGCGCTCTCTAAAAACTCATTGGTTTTAGCCATTTTTTCATACAAAATTATGCATTTGATGTTTTGTTAAAATAATGATTCAATAGATATATCATCAACAACTATTTAAAAACCTATTTAGATTTTGTTCAAAGTAGTCTATAAGCATTTTTTGTATTTTTCTAAAAAGTCAAAATGTCCCCCGGCCGGTAGACTTATGAATAAAATATCTTGAAATCAAATTTGTCAACTATGCGAGCATTTGAAAGGGAATGATTCTCATTTTACATGTGTTATTCAAGGCACTTTCAAATGGAATTAAAACCAACCAATTAAGTGTCAAGGGGCATTTCGGGAAGTACCAATACTCAAGTGTACAAAAACACGAAACGAAAAATCAAATTGACAGAACTAATACATAATGTTCTTCTCAATGTTAAATCAACAAATCTCCCTCTCTAATATACACAGAATTCCTTGCGCGGATAAATAAGTAAATTGTTATCAGACCAAAAAGAAGCAATCAATATGAAATCATAGAGCACGGGGATGCCTCATAATTATATAAGATTGCCCAGCATTTCATCGACCCGATGGATGTCTGCGCATCAAAAAGGTTGGTGACCTATCCACCTGTGTGAGACACACTCAATGTCTGTCGGCTGACTAGAAGTAGTGGCGTAGGCAAGCGTAGTCGGACTGAAAGAGGGGGGGGGGGGGGGGCACAAATATTTGTGTATGATTTGATTTCATGTGGCATTTCCCCCGCTCTTTTGTATGATTGTTTTTGTCATTTTTCTTTTTTCATTTTCATTTTCATTTTTTTTTGGGGGGGGGGGGGTCACGTGGCCCCCACGCCCATAGATACGCCACTGACTAGAATGGATGGGAGATTGGTGACTAATTGAAGGGATCTAGTAGGAATTTGGACATATGATGCAAAAACTGACGAAGGGTTTATAACAAAATGTGTATTCCTCTGATATGATTATGTCCACTGAGTGATGGTGATGTGTGAACATGCATGGTACATGAATTTCATCTGGCCGATTAATGAGTGAAAATACGAAGTGCTCTAAATTTGCTAACTCACTACCATACACTTGTACACAGTTGAAATTATCCCCAATATGTTTTTTTTTCTTCTTCAAATTAGATCATAAATATCTAAATAATGAAGAGAACATTTGAAGAAAACATTATTTCATACTTATATCTGTATGAAGAAATTTTGAGATGAAATTGAGCCTTTGATCGATTCAGACAAAACATTACATAATATCCATTTCTGGATTCTTTTGCCAGCCAAAGTTCAAAAGTTGCGAGATTATTGTCTTATATATGAAAGAAAATCAATTTCAAGACTTAGTCTGAGAAAATTAGTATTTGAAAATACATGTTACTTGTAGTGGATATTATATGTTGATGTTTAGAGTTCACTATCATAAAAGATCGTTACGATTGTTTAATTAGTCTATAGCAAATGCAGACCCATTATTTCATTCGTGTTTGTTCATAAACCAAATATTACTCATTGATTTTGGTTTAGTAAAATCGGAGTGATTCAATCAGACTGGTGAGTTGTAAAATGATAAAAAATAATCCATTATTTCAAAAATAGGGAAACTAACAGGAAATATAATAATAAGAAAAAAAACAATAAGCAAAGAAAATGGGGCTTCCATGGGTTTCGAACCCGACACCTCGGAGCTAGAAAGCTCTTGTGGTTGTTGTTCGTCCTTTAAACCATTTCAATGCTCGTGATGGTCAGAAGCCTGACACAAACCCGAAGTATAATAAGACATCAACGTAGGATATTATGTGCGTGGGATCTCCATGCAAAGTGGTGCAGCTTTTTGGTATAAATTATTTCAAACATATAGGGAAACTGACCAATAATATTACTGCTCATATTATATATTAATTTATCTTACGAACATTCTCAGGAGGGCTGAGGTATTTATTTATTTTTTATTTATTTTTATTTTTTATTTTTGGGGTGGGCAGTAAGGAGAAGGGGGGGGGGAGTGGGGGGGGGGGGGGGGTAAAAGAATCCCCTCTTGATCTGCATGCGTTTGCCAATATTATGTAGTACATGCATATCATAAAACCTTTCTTTGTATTCCTACGGGCTGGTGATGATCTCCTTTGGAAGTAAGCCATTGATTCGTCAACGTTGGTTTATACGTCAGGGCTTTCCCTCTTTTGATTTTTTTTAAATTCACTTTAAAGCCAAATGCTCGTTTTGGGAAAATTATTGGAAATAACTTTATTGGCCAAACTAATTGATTAGTATTGTTGAAATGGCATAAAAAGGGGCGTGTGTGGAAAAATCCGAACCTTAGTATCGTTAAATGCAGAACTATCAGTTAAAACGTTTATGAAGCCGCTGACATTGAGCCTAAATTCATCGTCAGTTTGGCCCGTCTACGCTGGCCACATCTATACGCTCGTTCGTGCGATACGCTCATGCGAAACCCGTGTGCCGCATTTGCCATAGGATTAGCACGCATCGCACGAGGGTGCATATCAACACCCGTCGGTGAATCAATTTACAGTAAATTAGTTTTATAATTTACCAAATATATTAATTTTATAATTTACCAAATATATCAATTAGTAGGCGGTTTCCAGGCCACATTTTTATCATCCAGTATTAGTAAAAACATACCGTATTATTTCATATTAATTATGATTGGTAATAAGAGCGTATATTTCTTTTTTTTGTGTGTGGGGCGTTCCCCACTACTTGCATTTGCCTTTAAAGTCTTTATGTGAAATTCTGTTTTCGTCCTCATGTGCTAATAAGAAAGATGTACTGCCAAGTTAAATATTGCGCACTTGTTAGGAATACATCATTACGTATATCGAATGTTTACAATGTTAGTTCTTTTGAAATAGCAGGAACAGATGAACTGTCATGGTGATCATAATAATCAATAATAATACAATCGTTATTTTATTATTATAATTATAATTATAATTTTTTAATTTTTTAATTGTTAGTATTATTTTTCGTTATATTATCATCATTATCACTATCGTTTTTACTTCTATTATTGTTATTATTACTATAATATTCGTTATAATTATCATTAGGTTCGAACACGAACAGTAATGTTACACATTATTTTGGTTTTACGTTTGGCCTTATAATATAATTATGTCATGCATAACGTGGTCTAATGATTTGTGCTGTTGTGCAAACATGATTTTCAAGCGGCATATAGGGGGGGCATAGGGTCCATGCAGTCACAGTCGTCAGATCATCACGGTACAAAAACAATATTAAATTAATTACATATCCATAACCACAACTGTTTTGATGAGCAGAATATTCCAAACTAAATCAATCAAAATTCGGTGTTGATTGTTCTAGACCACCGAACCAAAGAGAAAGTCTTGACGCCTTGAATAAGGATGATAATTATGAAAAAGAATCACCTATAGTATACATAATAGTAGAGAGTTCGACATTCACATCGTACTACACTATAACAATTTGAATGCCTGAGGGCGCAATGAAAGTATCATGGAACCCGCATAGACACAGACTGCATTGCTATGGTAAGGCTTTCACCACTGCGTGAACTTATAATAATAATAATAATGATGATGATAATAATAAGATTAATAATAATAATAGTAATAATTATAATACTAATACTAAGAAATAATATTTATACTACTAATAATAATACTGATAATAATAATAATAATAATAATAATACTAATAAAATAATAATAATAGTAATAATAATAATAATAATAATAATAATAATAATAACATAAATAATAATTCAGTCTCGTAGGGAAGAGGTATAATGTCATCACAATATTTACTGTACTAGTTAAATCATTAAACCTTCCATTCAGATAGACATTTTACTTGACTATAATAATTATTGTTTGATGATAGGAATAGGTATACTTTGATTGCATTTATACGTTTTATTGTTTTTCCTTAATCAGAACAATAAAACACAAAGAAAATTACATACCTTTGTTTGATAGTACTATAGGAATTCCCACTGATATTTATTTAAAGGGATATAATAACTTTGGTGACATGTGCAAAAAGTGATGAATGGTTGATGAACATAATGTGTACGGTTGTGATCTGCTAATGTGCGCTGAGTAATGTATGTGATGTTATGTGCGTGGCGGAGTAATGAGCGAAAATGCCAAGTGATATCAACTGGCAAAATCATTGCACTGACTTTGTGCACATTTATAACTTTCCAGTGGATAATTAAAAATCCGGACACTTCTGTTGTAAATATCTTTATTACGAAAGAGAAATGTATTAATACCAAAAAAAAAATAGCAAGAGACCTTTTCCTAAAGTAAATCAGAACAAGATCAGTGAAGATGGTAGGATCATGAGAGATATAATGGTAAAACATTGGAGTAATTAACAATTTTGCTTTTTGTTCCATACTTCAAAATAAACTGAGAAACAATCATGAAGTCTGCAACATAATTCAAGATGTCTCACACACACACACACACACACACACAAAGTAAAAAGACATCGTAATCGTAAACAGGGGGTTCGTTTTCTGGGTATCACATCGGAGCGCTCGCGACGGTGCAAATGATGAATATTGAGTGTGTTAAATCCGGAGCGATGCCGACGGAGCGACATTGGCGGGTTCCCATTCATGAGAGATACACACGGGCTCGAGATGAGAGACGACGCGATGCGATTGGTCCGAGCTTTGCACTCGTCATTCATCGCGTCTACGCAACGGTATTACAACCGATTTCTAATGACTGACTTATCGTAAACGAGTCCTTCCCCCCTCCACCGTACCCGCGCGCGCCCTCCTTGCTTGCACGTTGATCTCCGCTGCTAGGTGATGTCGGCTGCTGTGCACGCATAGAGTCTATAGTAGCCAGTCACCGTGCACGCCCTTTGACCTTGTTTCCCATTCGTACTCCTCGCTTTGAGATGAGCAGAATGACTATACACTGGGGGTAACCCCTAAAAAGACAAAACGATAAAAAAACAACGGGGCATGGGTATCTTCTGCCTAATTTGACTAATTGCCTTCCGTTTGCCACCCCATCCCCATAACAGACACCGTGAATGGATTGTGACATGCTCAGTGACGATCCAGGGCTGCCTGCTCCACGCAACACCAAGATGCGAGGAAGGCACCTAAAGATAATTTGATTCCTAACATCTTCATCTCCTGGAATCTCGAAGTTGCGTCTAATTGGTCACATGACGTACGGTCAGCCAATGCGGAGATACGTGTGACCTCTTCTATATTTTGTGGCATAACCCCAGATAGATCGACAACCCCGACCAACCACCAGCTCTGCCTCATATCACTGATTGCCCCTCGTCAGCTCGATATCCTCCTACCTGTTCCAGGGATCCAGGCATTGACTCTTTAAAACGCGATCATCAACGCTATAAACATTCACGAGTTTGTTTACCTACAACAAAATAACGCAACTTCTGATAACACGCCGGTTTGGAGAATGGTAGTTGATCAATTCAACTGAATATTATGTCCTTCTTTCAAATAATGTTAATCTCTCTTTTCTAACAAGCCTGAGTGAATTTAATGCCGAATTAATACCAGGGCGTCTCTTTAGCCATTTTCGGCTGTCCCGAAAGGAGCGATATTATAGGTTCCTCTTTCGTTTTGATGTGAAGGGTGCAGATTTTGACCCCTGTACCTGAACTTCGTCAAGCATAGAATCCTAAACCACTGGGCATGGTATGGCCCGCTGCTAGAATGTCCAAGAGTCACTCGGCGCATTGCCCACTTTCGGCACTCCCGCCCGTCACCTCATTTACTTAACCTATTTCTCGACGGACTTAACAAAATTTTCTAACAGGGACGGCGATCACACGGACTAAAACTATTATGTAAAGTTAGTGGTCGACAAATGATTGTCCCATTAAAGTTGGATTAAACATTCGAAAAGCAAGAAATGGTGCAAAAATGGACCACTAATATGGACTTCGATTTCAGGTGAAAGGTGTATCGCGAATAATTGTCCACCAAATTCCGTGCGAAAGAAATCCGCCATTTTCATTGATAACAACTTCAGCCTTTGTTCGTGCGAAAGTGCTGTCCGTCGCTTCCCCGGCTTTTCGGGCGAAATATGTCACGCCGGAAGCAGGACAAACCCCAGCAGCTGAAAATAGCAATGGCAGGTAAGACAATTATCATTATTTTCTATGGTAGTTTTGTAATTTCTTAGTTTTAGAGACATTTTGAAGGCAATTTCTTCGCGGTGGTCATAGCAGACCGCTTTGGCCATCGACACCCGGCAGTGCTCCGGTCACTCGCTGGTGTGGGTTGTCGATCATGCTGCTTGCTGCGGCCGATCGGCCGCGGCGGATTAGAACGGATTGCAAAATATTTTGAAGGTTTAGAACAAATGTCTTTTGTTTTTAATATTTCCCCCCGTTTTAAATTTCCTTAAAAGTCAGTAAGCACGTGTTTTCCGTAGTATATTGATTGATTATATGTTTGTTTATGTGTATTTTTTTCATCGAGTTGTCGAGAAAAATATATGCGCGACATGCGCCTGTGAGTGCGGAGTCAAGAAAAAACAACGACAATCTCGGCTAAAGTTTGGCTAAACACGGATACAAAATTGTTAAAAATATATGAGTTTAGTCTTTTTTTTATTGTGTTTATATTTGGTAACTCATCCTAGTTGTTTAGAATTCTTGGTTTACATATAATTCTCGATTTTCAAAGATATTGTCGCATGTTTATGTTCATTTCGCGGCAGTAGATATACTGCTCGGGCGTCCGCTGCTATACCGGTAGATCGGCGAGCCTGTACACTACACGAGGCAACCGACTACAAACTGTTGTATTGCATTGACGGGCGTACCGATAATTACGAATGATATATAATCAGCGAACTTGACCAGCACAAATTCAAATCGTGTTAACTACATTTATTCTGCTCTCTTTCAATTTCAAAATGAGGAAATAATATCTGTAATTTATCTAATCATTATCCTCTGATAAAGAGACATTGTTTCAAGGGTAATATTATGAGGAGAATGCCCATGAATATGTGTTGATCATTGACATTGGTTGTGATCGTTTGTGTGCTGTATTTTGCTTGGCTCAGCTCCCCATGCAACGTATAGTAACATGAATGTTTTGAGTGTCCAGTGTGTTGCAGTAGGTCTTTGATGAATGGCAAATTATGTTCCATGCATGCACACTCTCACATACATCCTCCATTTTGGATTTGCCCTGATCCAAGTGCATGGCTGAGTCAAGTGAATTTGAAGGCCAGCCACATATCCTGTGTTTACTGCTTATTCTCTGGGCTATGTCCATGGACCACTGGACACTGTCAAAAGTACACTGTGTCCTGAGATGACCTAAGGTGACCAGTGGAGGGAAGTAGGTCGGGTTGTGTTGCATTCACTGTCCAGGGGGGTGGTGTTAGGACTTTGGACAAAGGCTTTGCCCATGTTTTTTGTACTGCTAATGATGACACAACTCTTTGTATTGTATTCCCACTGTTGAATGGCTAAAAAGATCTAGGACTTTAGGAGGAAAGTTCAATGCACAAAAGGCACAAATGAAATAATGAGTAAATCGACACAAGTAGAATGCATTGTAGAATATAATAGTTGTGTTTTTTAATAGAAATTGATTTACAAGAATAGATATTTTAATATGATTGCCTATCAGAATTTGATTGTGAGAACATATCCCAATTGTTGATTTTTTAAAAATTAGGGCTTTTGGAGAAAAGGTCAATGCATATGATGAGTAGAATAAATCTGTTTATTAAAAGTAATTGATTTGAAAGATACATTATAATATATGTTTTTCAGAGGGGGATTTTTTAGAATTGTATTCTTAAACTGTTTTTGCAAAAAAATATCAACAATATCAGTTTTGTAAAAATATTCAGATATAAATTGTTAAACTTGGTCAGCATTAAGAATTTAAGAACAAGATTAACACTAAGAAGGGAAGAAAATCACTCTTCAGAGGCATTTGAAAAAATGTGTATTTTATAAATCTTGTGTTTTGGAATGTGGTATTATACCAAAATTTAATAGTCTTTGTACAGTAACATTATTTGTATTTCTTTCCAAGAGAAATCCATGCAATCCTTTAGATTTAAAATACCCTCATTTTACATTGAGATCATGGTAACCTTTTAAACAAATGAATGATGTGAAACAATATGATTATTTCTACCGGGGTAAAATTATTCAAGCAGATAGTATGTATTTTTCATATATACCTTTTTTTAAACCCAAAGATGTATTTTTACAGAGGTGCTATTTTATTGCATAAATTTATACCAAAAGTCAAGATAGGTAAATTGATTAAAAATAATAATGTGTTGTTTTGATCAGAATTTATTATACATTTTAATCCATCAAATACCATAATTTTAATTCTCAGGGATATGTTTGGAAAACAGATAATTACAATTAAATATTCACCATAAAAGATTGTTTGTTTTGTGTAAAAAATAATATTACACGCATACTAGTAAAATGGTTAAAATTGAAAATAATTGAGAATATTGTTAGGTCTTCTGTATTACTAACTGTTAATGTGAACCTTAGATTTATGATCTGGTATTCTGGTATATAATTTTTCTTCCAACATTTCTGGAATTGTACGATAATGTACTGGTGATAAAATGTTTAACAAAACAAATTTATATACTAAAATTCCATATTGGATGATAAAAAATAGTTGGTGTGGAAAAGGAGTGGCTAAATAAAATGATGGGTGCACAATGTTGATGTTTTGATCTACAATTGATATTAACTCAGAATTGTCTTTTACACTACTGTTGGTTAATTTTGATGTTTTAATCTACAATTGGTATTAAATCAGAATTGTCTTTTACGCTACTGTTGGTTAATTTTCTAACAAATTCAAATAAGTTCTGTTAATATCCATGATTTCGTTCATCTTTAAAAAAAAGGGGATTATCTACTTTTCGAGAGAGGTGGGCATGTTCAGTTAATTTAAAAGTATCGTTTAATGAATTTGTTTAAAATAAATAAAACAAATACACACATTTTTACTACATGGCCATATTGTAAAAGTACACTTCTTATAATTATCTTGAATATGTGTGTGAACAATAATTGCTACATGGAATGATTTTGCAGTTTAACAAAGGCTAAGATAACCAATGCAGCAAATACTGCTATTAAAGGGCAATGAAACCCAAGCAAAATGTTGCTTTCATAGTCTTGAAGAGATTAAGAAGAATAGTCTCTGAAAGTTAGAGCATAATCGTGTAAGAGACAAGATAACTACGGCTCTTTGAAGATGTCCATTTAGTCCTATGGGGAACTCAAATTGGCAACGCACTCTGATAAATGTGTGGACAACTCCCCATATGTTTTGTACACAAATGTTCCCATTTTTACAGTTTTCTTCATAGTCACATTTTTCCATTCCCCCAACTCATGATATGTTATGTATAAAAGCATTCTACAAAACATATGTTGAACTCGAACGAAGGGTAAACATAAATTTTGAGAAAATTGAACAAAACTGAAATTTTGTGTACAAAATGTATGGGGAGTTGTCCACAACTTTGCCAGAGTGCGTTGCCAATTTGAGTCACTCTAAGAAATACATGGCTCTTTTCAAAGAGCCATAGTTTTCATATTTCTTGACCGATTGTGCTCAATTTTTCAGAGACTATTCATTATATTTAGTGTCTTATAATGCATACAACAATTTGTCTGGATTTCATTGTCCTTTAATTGATCTTCAACTTTTTGTCAACACATATTTCCAAGAAATAAGAAGAAGCAAACTTTCAAAATATGACAATACATGTAGTACAAGTTTGTGTTTAATGCTTTTTTTTAATGGATGGGTCAGTGCAAAAATTTGATCATAGACTGATAATAGTATACAAATATACAATACATCCTAATTAAGATGAAAACAAGTGGGAAGATGATGTGGGAAGGCAAAATTCAAAATTCAACAACTTGGTAGAATTATTCATATTGTATGTATAAAGACCTTCAGCTAATTTCAGAATTATCAGGGGGAAATTTATACCACAGCCCATATTTATAATGTAGATGATCAAAATATGATTGTGACTTTAAAAAAAAAAAAAAAAAATTTCTTGGATGAATTAAAGAGTACCTGCCTATTGTTTGAATAGGTCTTTGTCAGAAAAATTGTAAAGGGGTAGTTCAGTTTTTGTATAGAGGGCGCTTCAAGAAATATATCTGATCGGAATAAACCTGGGATCCCAGATTTATTTGTTAATTTTGAACCAGCTGTAGACAAAAAAAATGCTTACACTTTTCAAAAATTTACAAAAGTGGTTTTAAATAGTTATTGATGATTTCTCTAGACTATGTAATCATCCTATGATTAACAAAACATCTCATGGACAATTTTTTATTAAAAAATGGTTGAAACCAATGTATTTTTTAGAGAGTACCCTCTTGTGTTTAAACAGCTCTTTTTGAATGATAACTTAGCTTTTTACTTAGTTGTTTGTAATTTTCTTTTACCTTTTGAGCATGGCGGAGTTATAATTATTAGTTTATATAGTTTGTAATATAATGGTGCAGGTTTGGGTTACTAAAATTCAGTTTGACCAAAACTGTACTATCCCTTTAAAGGTTCATATGAAAGTAACTTTGAAAACAAATATGTTTTGTTAGATTTATTTTGTTACAATGAAATACTTAGTACATGTATGTATATTTTAGAAACTCTCTTAATTAATATTTTAAACTACAGTACCAACTTTTTATCAGAATGAAATTCAAAGAAAAACTAGTTGATAAATATATAATTATGTTAATGAACTTGATGGGTCATTACTGATAAGACTTGAATCAAATGGGAAGAGGTATGGGGTGGGGATAGGGGTGGGGAAATGAAATGCAAACAATATTTGACAGAAATTAAAAGGGGTTTAAAACTTTAGATTTATGTGCTAGTATGTCAGGGTAGATAAAGGAATTTCATAATACTTTACAAGGGAGGCACGTGCGTGTATACATAGTGACAATTATATTTTGGAAGGGAATAGTCTGCACCCATCAATAAGCACTGAATTATTATCTTCTTTAGTTTAAATGTATTTTTGCAAGTGACAATTATCCATACAAAATATTCCACTCACTTCAGTCTTAAATGCCAAATTTAAAATGCAAAATAACAGGTGCAATTGACCCATCTTTACAGCAGCCTTGTATATTGATTGCCCTGTTATACAATACAACAGGTATGTACAGTAAGTAACATACAAGTCAGGTCCATCCATTTTTAGATAACATCCATAATTTATATAAAATGTTATGTACTTTGATCACAAACATATAAAAGTAATTAAAGTATGTCAATATATTGGAAAACAGTTCATTAATGTTTTATGACATGGGAAGTAGGGAACGTCCGGTATTTATTTTAAAGACATTTAGGATGATTTGTATTTTTGAGGAATGCCTCTTCTTCTTTCTGGAAAAAAAATGAATGAACAAATATTGTTCAAAATGAGAAGAGTACTTTTTTCACTAGGTCAGTTAAAGTAACAAGATTAGGCAGCATATCAGAATTTGGTTTTGATCTGAAATACCTAAAATACCTTTTTAGGTAAACTTTTGTAAAATATTATTGTAAGTGTGCATCCATTTAAAATATTATTGTCCAAAAACTAAAAAGCAAAAAAAAAAAACATTTGTTCTTGGATATGATGAACTGCTAATTATATTTCATTTAATAATAAGAATTAGGGAAGATGTAACAAGTCTTATTAAGGCCATTTAGGCCTGGTCTATGAATTATGCATTTTATACCAAAATCTAGTAGGCGTTAATGGGCAAATATACTTTAAAAACTAGTTCAAGAAATGTTAAATGACATACTGCCTGCCATCTGGTGTGCACATTTTGAACATTATTCTTGAAGTTGTTAGCATTAATTTTCATCTTAAATTTTAAAAGTTTCAAATTTGAATTTTAAAATTATTCATAATTCCGTTAAAAAATCTTCTTATAAATCTGCATTACCTAGCAAATAATCAAATTGCATAATACGATAGTTTGTGGAAAATTCCAAAATGTGTATATAATAATAAAACAAAATACTTTCAAAGATATGCACACATTTTACACTTCTGAGTGGACCCTTTTAATTGGCCTTTGTATAAGTTACATGGTTGAACTTGTTTTTTAAAATCAAAGAAACTTATTTTGTATTATTTTATCTTTGACAGAAAGGGGGTGCTTAAAGATCTTTGCTGAAGCCTGTAGACATTAAACTATTTACCAAGTATTACCCAGTAATTGGTGTAAAGCGTTTGCCTATAGAGCTAGAAAACTATTTTTTATGTTTTTTACTAACAAAACTTAGAGTCCATTGTTTGCATCTAAACCAATGGGATCTATAATAAGTACATGTAGTCACATGAGTACAGATCTGAAATGTATACAACACTTCTAAAGGAGTTGTTTTCACAATCAAATTTAAACTATTGTATTTTTAAAATACATGATGAACTATATATTATTTGTTTACACTTGTTGTCAAATTGTTGCAGCATGTATTGGGTAGAGGCTAACTGGTTTCCATAGATTTATAGTTCTAGAAGTAAGATTTGAAAAAGCTGAAATTTAGATTTATGATATTACAAAATTCCCAACTGCTTTATTAGTGTTTGCTAAATACACTTTAACATTTCTTGGGAACATTTGATGGTTATGAACTACATGTAGTCCAGGCTACTTTAACACTACTTGTAATTGATATGAGCTAACTGATTCCAGTGCTTGGTGGAGATTATTTCTGAAGTTCATGGGTAACACTAAAAATATTGAACACTGTTATCTTTCTTTCCAGTATGAAAATGGTCAAGTGTTTGATGTCTGGAATTTGTGCGCCCTTTGAACTGTCATAGTCCGACTTTGCATTGGTGTTTTTTTTAAAGCAAACTACCACTGTCTGGGTTTGGGTTTGGTTCGACAGAAGCCAGTGGCTTTGTCTGGTTCAATATCATGTGCAAGAAAAAATGATGTCGTTTGGACGTGCGCACACACTGGTGCTGGTGGTGTCTAATGTATAGCCACACTGGGATGTCCATGTGTGAATGCATTGCAAGGCAAAACAACATGGCGACCAGAATGAGCAGTCTTTGCCCTCACGCCGTGACCTTGAGTCTCGGGTGGCGAAACGTGCCGGGCCAGGCTAGGGCATGTTATTTTGGACATGATTTGCATGCTGCGGATGGATAGATCTAACATGGCGAATCTAGTCTTTACTTCTTGGCCGTTTCTGGCGGGCACAGCTTAGACTACCACCAAGGAAAAAATGAAACCCCAACCCAAAGCTTCACTTATAACTACATGTTCAAGTTTGTGAGGTCAGGCTGGTTGACCCCGTCTCTTGTGCACTCCCAACAACCCACAAACAACATACACATGGTTGAGCACACAAGGGGTATGTACTACCCCCGTTGGCCGCCTCTCCCCCACACGCAGTCAACCTCCCCTACCTCTCCTGCTCATCGCACACATAAGCTGGACAAGCAATGTAGCTTGCCAAACAAAATTCAGTAATTCACCCACGCCGCTATCACTAGTATCAGCCATAGTTTGTCTTATTCATAGTGAGCGAGCGAGCATAGTCTGGAAGTGAAAAAAAAAAGTGGCAAAAATTCCCATTTCCCACAATGCATCTGGAGTGAATGCGCTGTGTGACCAGTCATTTCTTGCCGCAGGGGTCGGCATGCATGTAGCAAGCTGCCGTTGATCTTTATACAGGAAAAGATTAGCCTTGCGAATCATCCTGTCCATTTCTGTGCACATAAAACTTTGATGTATGAATGACACGTTGAATGAATAGTATGCAGATCTACTAGAGTATAAACTGGGTAATATATACAAAGCCACTTTTAGAATTACCATTGGATATATTTGGCATATGATAATGGGTGTATGTAGTTCCCCCTGGCACCTGTACCATTTCAATGATTGTGGATCCTGCTTTTTAAAGCATTGTGTCAAGAAAAAGAAAACTGGGTTGGCCTGAATGTGTCTGTTACTCCATTTAATCCCATTTTACACTTGATATCTTTCTCAAATGATTTTCTCCTAGTTCTGGAACTAGTTCTGAAAAACATGAACTTAGAAAACATGCATTTCTTTTACTCGAGGGTCTACTTTAGAGATGCTTTATCATCACTGCCATCAATGAAATGCATTTTCTTTTTTCATTTTAGGCATAATGTATGAGAATATTTGTAAGAAAATGTATATTTAACCTGTTCCCTTCAAGTTTCTGGAATCCCCTTAGACTTTGTACACAACTCACCCGGTTCCTGTAATCAAGGTGTTAAGCTCTTGTTCAAATTGCAAACGACCCAGGGTCATAAATTATTTTATGCTAGGGATATATATTTATATAAACATACCTGAAATATTCATCCAGTATCAATTTGTTAGACTTATGACGTTTTGTTACACATTTCTGCAAAGTCTTTTGATTAAATGTGTATTTTTATTTTGTTGACCTGATTCAAATGGATCAAATAAAAATTGCTACAATATTGTCAACACTATTATATTGAAATGATTAAATAAGTGCACATGGGCACTTTTAGATTTGTTTAAATTGTTTAAGAGCACAAACTTGTCATTTTGCATTGACAAATTGTAGGGTTCTTTATTGACATCATGATCTAAATGATCAGTTGTAGCAAGATAAATTTACCTCGTAAGCAGGCTGGATATGTCTTCCAGGTAGAACATAAAATCAAAATAATGTTGAAACAAATTAAACCAGACACATGCATATTTATATATATTGTTAATGCTCTTGTTTTGTTTATTCCTTTAGAATAGTTTTTCTTAAAAACATAATTAACACAAAAATGGAGGGGGTATAAAGGGCTTTATCCTATAACTTGATTATTGTAATTATTTCATTTTTTAAAATCATTAATCCATGAAACTTGTACTACCAAACATGATAATTATCCAGAATTGCTGACCATTAAAAAATGGATCTCAAAAAATGTGTTTATTGTGAGAAAAATTCACTTTTCTTGCTTGATTTATTCCATGAAATATGAAATATTTCTAGATATGAAATATGAAATATGACCATTCTCTGTCTGAATAATCTTTCATAAATGACCAAACTAACATAGTTTGTATTTTAACATCAAATTGGGCCGAAGTACAATGTACATTGGAAACTGGGATGGTTAATCAAATGTGAACATTTAAATTGTTATCATCATTAAAGGGGTAGTTTAGTTTTGGTAAGGCTGAACTTTAGTAACCAAACATGGACAGTAACATTATAAACTAATAGTTATAACTCCACCATGCTTGAAAGGTATACAAAAGTACAAACGACTAAGTAAAAAGCCCGTTATCATTCAAAAAGAGCCATTAAAACACAAGAGGGCGCTTTCTAAATAGGCATTGGTTTCAACCATTTTTCATACAAAATTATGCATTTGATGTTTTATTGAAATAATGATTAAATAGAGAGATCATCAACAACTATTTAAAAAACACTTTTGAAAATTTTTGAAAAAGTGCAAGCATTTTTTAAATATTTTGAAAAATCGTCGAATTATTTGGGCCCCAAATAATTATTAGATCAGATATATTTATTGATATTTCAGCCGTTTCTGGGTCGATTTTGACCAAATAAAGTTTATTCTGCCATTAAAATTGCATGTTCTCTCAAATTCGACACTCGGTTTTTCATTACCTCACCAAAAAATTGTGATGTGCAGCGCCCTCTCTACCAAAACTAAACTACCCCTTTAAAGTTTTGAATAACTGGATCTTGTATGTTGGTAGACCCAAAGAAATAAAACATTATTTTCAAATTTGCTCATGCTCAATTTCACTGTTAGAGGGAGTCCTGATGTTATTTGCAATTTAGTTCTACATCATTTAGGTATTAAGTAATTGATGGCAGCCCTGAAAGGACATTGTAAAAGGTGAATTGTAATTTGAATTTTAACTAACAACCTAAATATAATTAATGTGGTTGATAGTTGGCTTAAAATTGAAGGTAATGCCAAATAAGTCACTGACACAGTCTAAACTGCTGTTCTGCCGAAACATTATCTTTTCATGTTGATATAGATTGAAGTTACTATGTCATAATAACAGCCTAAAGGTTGTTCTTAGTGCCAAACAAATAAATACAATAAAAATGAAAATGAAATGTATTTGGGTGAAAATAACGCTTGCATACATGCATGTTTTTCTCGTTATCTATTGATGGGCTTTACTAGATTCTGTTGCGCATACTTTGGTTAATTTCCTTCTTTACAAGCAGTTTTTTAGTGTAGCTGGGGCTAGGGGCTGCATGGTATATTTGTGTCATAAAGTTAGCATCAGAGGGCTTCATCTACCATCCCAGGGCTTCATCTACCATCCCTCTGCATCCGGTCCGCCATCCATCTCAATTTCCCCGTCGTTGAGGGGTACAACAAGGACCCATCCAGAGCTTCCTTCCTCTGCCCACCATCCCCCTCTCCTCTCTCTCCCTCGCGTCTCTCTGGGCTATATCTATAGTATAAACTATATAATATTCCCCCCAAGATTCCTCCCGCTCTTGTGTATGCTTTTGATTTCTTGGTGCTCGCAGCGCTGTGTTTGTGATGTATGACATGTGTGTACTCAGATACCCTAATTTCCTAAACCTTTGCTCCCAGTTACCCCCGTTCCCAAGCAGCGCTTTAAATAATGTTTTTTTGCTGGATCCTTTCTCCGTTCATCAGCCGCTTGATCAATGGATGCTCTGCCATCCTCCTGGGCCTTCCCTTTCCTCCGACTTCATCTTAACCTGACAAATCTCCCCGATCTCGAACCTTCATCAATCTCAAATATTCCCTCGGAAGATTATTTTTGTTTAAATTGTGTACATACATGTCGATTATTAAGGCTTAAAATTGTTTTTGTGCCCTTCAGTATGAAATTTCCTGGTGAAACTTAAAAAGATGACAAAAATTGGCACAACATAAACTATTTCAAAGTGTCCTCTGTTTGCAGCTGTGTGGTCCCATCCTCCATTATGTTTGTCTTATAATCTACACTAAAATATGAAAATGAGGATACATGTCCATTTATTTTTGTATTTGGAATTCTTTATGTCTTCATTATTGAAATGGTGTATGCCCATCAAGAATGTAAAGGATATAAGGAGGCAGATTAAATCAGAAGAAGTAGTATAAGTTCTGAATAGTTATAGTTCTTTTTTTCTTTAGTCAAGATAATGAATGGCCTTCTAAAAATACAAAATAGGGAAAAAGGAGAGGCTTAAGAGCTTCTATTCTTGATAAGAATATGCCATCCCTCATTAGCATGATTAATTGATAATAAATAATAAATTTTCGTCTGTGATGTCATTACAATCTTGTAAGTCCCACTCTATAAATTTCATTATTAACCAAACCCAAACCCAAACCCTTACATGTTTAATTTTGCTGTTCTTTGTAGAACCAAGCCAGAGTGTTTTCGGAACCAGTCCTGAAAGGGTTTCATCTCCATTCAAGAACCCTTTCCTGATTCCTCACATAACCACACTTAAAGGGATGGTTGAGTTTTGGTCAAACGGAATTGTAGTAACCAAAACTACCCCATTTTATGACAAACTAGTAATTATAATAATTCCACCATGCTCGAAAGGAATACAAAATTACAAATGACTAAGTAAAAAGCCTGTTATCATTAAAAAATTCAAGATGGCGCTCTCTCAAAAGTCATTGGTTTCAACCATTTTAAATAACATATTGTGCATGTGATGTTTTGTTGAAATAGTGATTAGATAGAGAGATAATCAACAACTATTTAAAACCTCTTTTGTAAATTTGTGAAAAAAGGAAGCATTTAAAAATGTGCACTTATTTAATCATTTCAATATATAGTGTTGACAATATTGTAGCAATTTTTGTTTGATCCATTTGAATCAGGTCAACAAAATAAAAATACACATTTAATCAAAAGACTTTGCAGAAATGTGTAACAAAACGTCATAAGTCTAACAACGGCTGGTTCAAAATTATCGAATAATTGTAATAATAAATATTACAAATGGTTATGTTTATGGATATTTCAGCCGTTTCTGAACCGATTTTGATCAAATAAAGTTTATTCTGTCATTCAACATTTCAAATTTGACACTCAGTTATTCATTATATCACAAACAAATTATTTTGTGTAGCGCCCTCTATACCAAAACTCAACTATCCCTTTAACCACACTAAACAATATTCCCCATGCAACAGTCCTGACCGACAGCCCCCACCCCCTTGATATCCCGCTTTGTATTTCTCTCCATTGGCGTACATGCACACACATCACATTGGTTTGGGAAAATTTGTCTAAACCTAATAGCCCTTAATGTTTTCATGCTCATATTTCTTTTCCAAGGAACCTTACTTTGCATACCACGCCCCCTTGCATATCTGCCACACTCTATTGGCTTGCAAAACACCCCCTTAGAACCAAAATGTGTATTGTCATGGTAACAGAAAGCTATTTCTCCTGGAGGATACAGCACATACATTCTTTGAATTAAAGAAAAAAAACCCAAAATATTTGCATGAACTTCCACCCAAGGTTGTGCTTGTACAATTGTACACTCATCTCCCCCAAGTGTCCTTTCATCACAAACCGTTCCCTCGCCTACTGTAGGAGACCCCCCTTGCCACCCCACTCGCCACCCCCTCATCCTGTAAATGTTAAAGGTAGTCTGGGGTTGGCCTTGTAGAAAATACTCTTGACTCCTAATTCAGTCTAAGTTTCTGTGTGTGTACCTTGCTTCAAACATGAATTCAATGATTATGCTTGTACATGTATGTTAAAGTTGTTTTGTGAAATATCTTGGTATTTTAGAAGTGTTTAGGTTCCCTAGAAAGTTGTTAAGACATCGGGTTCTTTTTGTTCAATTGTAATAAATGTATCATTGTCCCGTATCCATACCTGCCTGGTGCATCGTGAACTTGTTGGTTTATATAACGATTTGATAATGTTAACTCATTGCCTATGGGAACATGGTTGGCCCTCTATTAACTCTACGGTGATTGCAAAATCTAGGTAGGGAACAGGTTAAGAACTTTCTGCTGCTGGTATTTACTGTGCAGGCCTATATAGATGCAAAATATATTGGTTATGACTGAGGCCATTCCTGTCTGAATTAAAAAATCTTTGGCAAGTATATACGTGCTCCAAATCATTGGCTTTAAATTCAGGGTACCTCAGTCATTCTGCCTGCTCCCGTTGTCAGTTGTGATCAGCCGGGTTTAGCTGTGAAGATGGGCTCCCGACGTGTGGTGGGACACATCACATCAGCAAGCCTAGAATGTTGTCAAACCTGATCTCACTAATGACTCTGTCATGGACCTGACACCTCATTCATATGCTCAGGACGACCACGTGCCTGTCGGCTCACGTGCCCGTCATGCAATTGTCTCCCCCCCCCCTCTTAAATCAAAGGTAATAACTGTTGGTTTTCATGTTTGTAGGTGGATATACAGGGTGTATGTAAATTACCACTTTGGCCCATACTCACACAACTACATGAGCTTAGTTACTGACATACATTATAAGTATATAATTATTAGATGAAAGGGCTTAGGAAGCAATACTTAGTCACTAACTACAGTTATCTAAGTATATATATGTTTGTTATCTAAGAATGTTAACATTAGCTGCCAACTAAAAAGATCTCTTGTTGCATACTTAGCCCTGAAGCATTATAGGCTAAAACAGGCTTAGCATGGAACTAAGATAGTGTGGTTATATGATATAAGTGGGCCAAGGATTGTCTTTGATATTTATTCATTTAAGCTCATATTTTCCACCAACCAGCCTGTATTATCATATAATACAGCTAAAATGTTGAATGATTTATATATTTTGTTGTGTTTTCTGAGAACTGGTTTTCTCTTATTACTGGATCGGACAATAAAGGTACTCCTACCACAACCCATTCAATACTGATTGATTTAAGTTACACACATAATCCAATCTCCATAGACCCCACCCAGCCCAGGTATTTCTATCAAACAGTTTGGGATGGGTTAATATATATATTTGAGGACAAATTTAGCCTTGAAAAGCTCCTATACTCTTTTGTAAACACCGACTTTGCTGCAGGTGACCGATTTGGTTAAAAAAATGATCCACTTTATTAAATGGGTAATTTGATTAATTTGTTACTTTTGCTGTTAGTGTTAGCAATTGATGTCAAAGGAATACAAACAGTTTGTAAGGGGGAAGAGACATATTATTAATAATTCAAGAAAATGATTATAAATGTATATTATCCCCTCCCACCCATCAGTTCATCACATTCTAGCACTTCATGATGAAACTATAGGTCTCTGATCAATTTTGTCTAGTGTTTTCTAGGATTTTTTCTTTGCCTTGTAATCAAAAATATGAGGGGATCGCCACAGCCTTCCCCATTCATAGTGTAGTGTCTATGTGTTTGTTGGTATTGAGCCAACTACTGTGCAACATGGAACCAGCATTAATGATTTAACCAGTGAAATGCTAAAAATACTGCACCCATTACACCCCCGCAGTCATCCAGACACAAAGCACCTCCAGCAAAAGAAAAGAAAAAAAGGACAACAAGCAGAGAATGTAAAAGAAAGAAAAAAGAAGAAGAAGAAATCTTGTTTCATCGGTCAAAGACCTGCCCTTATTTTTTATCTTATTGAAATGATAGCTTGACAGTATTGGTATTTGTATATTATTACATTGCAAAACCAAGGCTTGTATGCGCTATTCCTGCATTCTGCTCGACTGTTTCATTTACATTTTATTCTGAAGAATTTTCTTCCCAGAAAAAGCGGATTTCTTTTTGTAATTGAATTTATCTGTGATTTACTTTAGTCTGAGATATAATTTAATGCAAAATTATGAACAAATATTTTATGTTATTTTTTTATAATTAGGAGGTTTTGTTATCCATGATAGTTTGGGTCACCTGCTTAAAATATTCTAAATGAAGATTTTAAAATTAAAAGTTATTTCAGAGAGATTTAAACATGCGGAACAGTTCACAGAAATTGATTGTTATGCATTTGATTACAATTGCCTTTATAGCTGATAAGCAGTTTTCAACAGAACTTGTTTTTAAAATTTCTTTATGAAATACAGCAATGTAATTGATTATTGATTGATTTTTGTCATGGTTATAATTTTGCACAAGTTTACTTCTGATCATATTGGTTTGACCAAGGAAAGGAAGGGAAGATTAGCGGTTGAAAGAGTTGATTGCTTTGGACAAAAGCTGTTCTTAATCACATCAAACCAGTTTAATCTGGGCCAACTTTTAATATTTCAGCCAAGGTCATAATCTATGACTCTTCATGAATGTTTTGTTGTTTCTTCTACATGAAATATCATCACGTAATGTCGTTGAATGACAGGAGATCATGCCACATACCCGTGTCATCAAGGTATAGATAGAGCTGTAGGGTAACGGACAGTGGGAAACCTTGGGATCGTGACCTCCCTGCCTTCCCACAAGTCCTGGGCTCCATTCCCACAATGCCAGCTAAAGCTGAATTCAGTACAAGTCCTGCAAACCGAACGCATGATGGTCGATCGTTTGTTGATTGGGTTGTGACCCTCTAATCCCACCTCCAACCCCATCCATTCGGCTTCTCAAGATGCCCTTGCCGGAGTTGTGACCATTTGAAGGATGTCGCTTGATCAGATCGCCAGATGAGAGTGAGAAGGGCGATAAGGTCATTTTGGCTGAATTGAGTTACGCATACATGTACCGTTGTGTATTAGTCAGAGCCTCCTCTACATGATGCGAAATGTTCAGATACTAGAAGTTATATGTCTAATTTTGGAGAAAATTACACAAATATTTAAGAGAGCTATTTTTATTTCTGCATACATGCTTTCAAACTTTAAGCATAATTGTCTCAGAAGTACAAAAAAGTGACTTAGCACCCTTCTCTTTTCTCAACCAACAAGATTTTGAACCCCCCCCCCCCTTCCCTTTCCCAGGTGCCCTGGCTGATGTGACCATGAAGGTTCTCTATTGATTGAGCGGTAACCTTCCTCTCTTTACTTCCTTTGACTGACGAGCCCTGGCATGAGCATGAATGACATTTAAAGTGATTTGGTTATGACCCTTCCCCCCTCTGCACAGTCAAATGATGGAGGGTTGCCCATGAACTACCTCTATTGACCCCCCCCCCCCCCCCCCCCCTCCCAAAAAAAAAAAAAAAAAAAAAAAAAAAGTGATCCCCTCAGTCCAGGGTAAGTATGAAGGATACCTGTTGAACAGGTATTCTACACTCAGCCCATGGGTCCTTTCCAGTAATCCCTACCTTGATGTGTGCCCATTGTGTAGGTCTACCGGCTTTGAATTCCTGTTCCCTTCAAGATTCTGAGATCACCATAGACTTGGTAAATAGCCCACCAGGTTGCCATAGCTAAGGGGTTAAGCATTTCACCCCCTCCCCTAATTTGCCTTCCCATACTTCCCACTGGTCAACTGGTCAAGAGAGATCATGAATGATGTACACACAGATCATATCGTGTTGTGATTGAACTGTTCTGTTATTTACTTGTGATGCTCCCCCCCTTCACTATCTCTCTTCTTTAATACAGAGGTTGTATTGCCATGAACATGTATTATTGGAATCTGTTTGCCGGGTTATGACCCCTCCCCCCCCCCCCCCCCCCCCCCTTCCTCCTCTTCCTTTCAGATTCCCTGCAATTCCCTGGCTGAGGTGTAGTGGTCATTAATGAGTATTGATCACATAGTGAATGACCTCCCCCCCCCCCCCCCCAGTCTTATCGCCATGGACAAGTGATGGATGGTGGTTGGGTTATAACACGTACCCCCCCCCCCCCCCCCGCCCCCTCCCTCGACTTCCTTTCTCTTCGATCCCCAGAGGAGGTCATTGATGCATATTGATCACATAGTAACTTACCTCTCACCCCTCCCCTTGCACCCTTTCACTGCTAAAGTCTTTTCACCACGGACAAGTGATGGATGGGTGTTGGTTTAGGTTATAACCCCCCCCCCCCCCTTCTCCCCCAAGCTTCCTTTCTCTTTGATCCCTAGGCTGAGGTGTGGTGGTCATGGACGTATATTGATCATGTAGTAAACCCCCCCCCCCCCCCCCTCCTGTAATGCCACTGAGGTCTTATTGCCATGGACAAGTGATGGATGGGTGTTGGTTGGGTTATAACCCCCCCCCCCCCCCTCTCCTGACTTCCTTTCTCTTTGATCCCCATGCTGAGGTTTGGTGTTCATGGACGTATATTGATCATGTAGTAACCCCCCCCCCCCCCCCCCTCCCCTCCTGTAATGCCACTGAGGTCTTATTGCCATGGACGAGTGATGGATGGATGTTGGTTGGGTTATAACCCCCCACCCCCCCTCCCCTCCCCCGACTTCCTTTCTCTTTGATCCCCAGGCTGAGATGTGGTGGTCATGGACGTATATATATTGATTATGTAGTAACCTAACTGTAATGCCGCTGAGGTCTTATTGCCATGAACAAGTTGTCCATTGAGAAAGAGAAGGGCACTAAGTCACCTGTTGTACATACTTTGTATGTAATCATGTTAAAAGTTCAGAAAAAAAGTTCAAACATACATGTAGCTCTCTTACATTTAAACATGATTTAAAAAATTACAAAATTGAAAAATAATTGCAGGTATAATCTGAAAATTTGGCTTCACAATCACATACAGAAAGCCCCAGAAAGCCCCACTACAACATAGTATGCACATAACTCAATTAAGCAAAATTTAACCCAAAATTGACTTAACGTCCTAATATCACTCTCGCCCGAGGACAGGACGAAGTGATGGATGTCTGTTGATCGGGTTACGACATCGCTGACATTGAACTTGACCACAGAGGCAAATGTGCCCTGAGCCTCTCAGCCTCTGCGGCCGGCCGGCGCTGAATCATCTTTTGGAAAAGCTTTCTTGCACCAGAAAAGCAGACATGCTAATTTATCTGTTCCTGCACATAACATAGGCTGTACATGAGCTAAATAGGGGGGACACAATCTCGGGAAATGTTCAGATAATGTGTAATTGACCAGTCGGCGACCTGTAACTTACAAGTACAATTTTACAACATTGTAGTGGATTGAATAATTATGCAAATACTAGTAATGTTATCGTTAATAATATCGCTAATGATATATATTCGTTTGTCTCGCAATGTATGGTCAACAAGGAATCTAAAGATCACAACATTTCGTGCGCCGCTGCAACACTTCGTCAGGTGATACAAATATGCTGTAAAGCAAGTAATTTTATACCCCATTTTAGACACATCTTATTAAAATTACTATGACTATTTCTCCTTGACTATTTGAATATGAATCAATGAAAGCATGTAATAAACACAACACGATGTTGTTGCCATATATCATTATGGTATTTTACCTTGCAGCAAAGTCAATGATGCAAAAGGGAAGAGTATTCCCCCTTACCCTTAGAAGATTACTATACAATGCGTAGTGGACTTTCAATAGCGTTTTTACTACCAACAGAGTTTAAATGTGCCAATGTATGATGCCTCCATGGTAACCGAGCATAGACTATACACGTATACATACATGTATAGTATGTTCATTGCGTCTTCCCGGGTGGCCATGGCCGTTGCCATTGTGCCCTATGTAGGTTAGGTTGAAATAATGAGACTAGCGCTTGATCAACCTGGTGGGTGTTGCCCTAGTTTTGTCCAGTTATATTATTATTATTTTTGGAGCGTAAAGTAGAAGCAGGAGGCATATTAAATTGTTTCTGGTTTGAAAATTCAGGATAGCAGGCGCGTACGTACGTCCAAAATGTATAGATCTATTTAGAACGTATCTTAAAGTGAGGCCTGTATAGTGCCAGATATTGCCCAAAATGACATTTGAGACTTCAATCCTGTACCAAAATCACTGTAAGGTGTGTCCGAATGATGTGTGAAAGATTCATTGAAAAAGAACACTGCTTTCCTGGTTAGAAAAGCGAAATTATGCGTCAGCTTTTACAACGGACGTTTATGAGGTTTATGACCGTTTGTTAACACTTTTGAGCTGAATGATAGATATCTTCATACTAAAGGGGCATTTGAAAAAATCTTAACCCTATTTTATTCTTCTCTTACCATAAGCTAAACAACACGGTAGAAGAGAAACGAGGAAGCTCCAAGTAATTTTCGTGGAGTTAGACACTTTACAGGCCTCACTTAAAGATGTTGAAGACTATTTGATTTTTGGTATGATATGCATTCACCATAGACCGCATCCTGAGTATGTTTTTAAAGGCATTATTATTTTTGTTTCTCAAAAGGCAGAATCTAGGCAAAATCGACCTTGTCTCAAACTGCTAAGACTACTTATTTGGTTTTGGTATGACATGTATGCATTCTGCATAAACCGCAGCCCAAGTTTTTTTGGGGATTTGTCCTGAACACAGTTGAGAGGCAGTGATAATTCCGGTTCTCACATTCTGCTTCAGAATGGACCATAACTTAAAGGAATCTAGTAACATCGTCAAAATCCTTAAAACCTACTTTGAACTCTAGCGGTTCTCACATACCTCATTGTATTCGTATTACCAATAGAAGCATCCTGCAAAAAGCTTTTGTTTCCCCAAATTTCTCTCTCGTTACAAAGAAATGTATGATTGAAGTGCTCAGATTTATAACTATCTACTGGATAGTTTAAACTGTGTACAAAGTCAGTGCAATGAGTAAGCAAGTATCACATTGTATTTTTGCTCATTACTCGGCCATATAAAATCCATTTAATGTGACATTTTCACACAATTTACTTGCCCGCTTACTTCTAGATGAGATCTTCATGTAATGCTACGGTCACAACTCAGAGCGGCGACCGGTCGATTTGTAGCCTGCTCGGTCGCCGCTGGAATTTAGGCATCGCCCAACGATTTTGGGGAAGTCGAGCAGGCTGTAGAGCCCCACCGGTGCCTGGGCAGTGCCCTGTCGGTGTCCCGCCGGTCACCGGTCGATTTTTAGGTCACAACTGGGCTAAATTTGGGAGTTTCTCCGCGCGGCGTCCCGGCAGTGACCGACCGATGACCCACCGGTTCCCGAGCGGTCTCCCACCGGTCACCGGCTGATTCTTAAGAAATCGCCCGGCGACCGGCGGGTCACCTGTAGGCGTACCGGCGGCGACCCGCCGGGCTCCGCCGGGGATTTATCACGGGCAACCTGGGTTCCGTACAGATGGTGTTCGATGGTAAATGTGAAAGTTTACCTGCAGGACTTTATAATGTTTGATAATTATACAACCTTGTATTTGTTTGTAACCAAAAGTGCGCAAGCGGGCGAGAAACATTACGGTAATTGCCTTGTTTGTATGATTTGTCACCTGAAAAAGAAATTCAAAATTAACTGAATTTACACTGATCTTTCCTTGTACCTTATTCTTTTTTTCTTTTTTTAATGAAAAGTCTTTAATTTGCAGTAAAGTTAAAATGTAAGACTAGTGGGGTGTATTCTGAAAACCAGTTTAAGTTCAAATTAGGTTAAAATTGTATCTACGTCATACATGTATCTCCGTCACTAAAATATGTTTTCGCAAGTCGCTATTCCTTAAAGTGATGCCTGTAAAGTGTCTAACTCCACGAAAAATACTTGGAGCTTCCTCGTTTCTCTTCTGCCGTGTTGTTTAGCTTATGGTAAGAGAAGAATAAAATAGGGTTAGATTTTTTCAAATGTCCCTTTGGTATGAAGATAATTATCATTGAAAATCATTATTTCAAAACCGTTGATCAACAGGTTTTGAATAGTCATAGCTAAACGCGTCCGCATTGCAGCACGCGTGGCGGCGTGGGAACATTCCAGAGATTGAACTTTGAACGCGAATTCCATTAATTCTGTAGTACGTCTGTAAACATACACGGGTGCGAATATCTCAAACGGCTGATTATTCCTGTGACAATGTTTGGCATACCATCAGTATTCGGTGATAAAATATGAACTCAATATTCGTTTTTTTTACTAGGTAAACAGTGTTCGTTTTCTTTCAAACTTTCACAAATCTTTCAATTGTATTTTACAATGATATTGATATAGGATTGCAGTCTCAAATGTCATTTTGTGCAATATCTGACACTTTACAGGTATCACTTTAAAGGGATAGTTGAGTTCTGGTAAGGAGAGTACAGTTTTGGTGAAACTGAATTTTAGTAACCAAAACCTGCATCATTAGACTACAAACTAATACTGTAGTTATTCTAGAAGGGAACACAATATTACATATGACTTAGTAAAGATCATGTTATCATTCAAAAAGAGCCGTTAAAACGTCAGAGTGCGCTCTCTAAACACTCATCGGTTTCAACCATTTTGAATACAATATTGTTCATGTGATTCTTTGTGGAAATAGTGATTAGATAGAGAAATAACCAACAACTATTTAAATACCTATTTTGTTACTTTTTGAAAAGAGGAAGCATTTTTTTGAATTGTTAACGGCTGGTTCAAAATTATTGAAGTGTGGGGCCCCACATTTATTACAAATGACTATGATTATGGATATTTCAGCCGTTTCTGAACCGATTTTGATCAAATAAAGTTTATTCTGTCATTAAAATATTGTGCTCTTTAAAATTTTTCACTCAGTTTTTCATTATCTCACAAAAAATCATTGTATGTAGCGCCCTCTCTACCAAAACTCAACTATCCCTTTAAGTACAGTGTCATATTTTAGTGACGTAGATATGACGTAGATAGAATAAATTTTAGCCTAAAATTGTTTTCAGAATTCAGGACTTGGGCCGTTCTTACATTAATTTTAAAGCGCATAGTGCGGTGGTACATGAAAGAGTAAAATGATATGATTAAATGTAGACTCGTATGTATTGTGTGTGTGTGTGTGTGTGTGTGTTTGTACGTGTGTGTGTGTGTTCGTGTGTGTATATGCGTACACACACACACACACACACACACACACACACACACGCACACACACGCACACACACACACACACACTTTTGTGGAGCGCCTATATACATACCAAACAATGATCGATTTAGGTCAAAAATAGGTCAAGTTGGTCATCGGCTGCCGAGCGGTCGCCGCCCGGTGACCGACTGATCTCCCAGCGGCGACCGGGCGGCGACCGCTCGGCAGCCGATGACCTATTTTACCAAATTTTGACCTAAATCGCTCGACGGCGACCGCTCGATTAGGTCGGTGCCCGGGCGGCGACCGCTCGGCCACCGAGCGTATTTTGGGCGGCGAGTGAAAAGTGAGCAGGCGCCGCCCAAATTTTAACTCCGCGCTAAAACTTCAGCGGCGACCGAGCGATGCCTAAAAACCAGCGGTGCCTGGGCGGCCGCCGCTCGGTGACCGAGCGATTTTGGCTAAAAACTCGCCGCCCGGCCGCCGAGCAGGCTACTTTTTGGGGTTGTGACCATAGCATAAGGAACTACATTTTATTTGGCATGCAAACTTTACCATTTATGAAATTTGATTTGCCATACATCAATTTTTACTTGCCCGGGGCAAGCAGCTAGCAAGTGCTAATGTCTAGCCCTGCATAAGGACATTTGTAGTCTTAGCGGCCACCGTTCTATGGCAGCCAACCCATTTATAATGACCACCAAAATGAGATCCCCTGCAAAGATATTACGGAACCTGTCTGTCGAGGTCACCTGTCTACCGTGGATACTTTTCTTGTTTCCCTGCTAGGGTGTTACTATTTAACAGGATTGGTCGTAGACTTTACTATCCTTTAGCACTGTTTGATCCTGAAATGTTCATTAATAATGAGAACCATGCAGTTAAATAATAATGATTTGATGCGCTTATAATCATGATGGATGATCCTTTATTAAAGCGATTTCCAAAGCCATTGTGTCCAACCAAAGCCAAAGTGTCCAACACCATTATGTATTTTCTTTGCTGTTAAGTGATTCTATAGTCTGTGCTTTTGTTTGTCTTTCTTGTTTTAAGCGCATAGGGACATGCCTTGGCTATGTGTTATGCGCTATAAAAGAACTGAATATTATTATTATTATTATTACTACCCAGGTATTTTTAGGTACAGTTCAAACCCACAAATTGATCTGCCTTGAACAATATCAGTCGAAAATCCACAAAATTATCTCCCTTGAACAATGTCTGTTGAAAACTCATCATTATGACCAATAGTACACAGTTAAAATACTTGGACCAATACCCAATCAATCACAATTCAATTCATTTGGAAATTCCGTCAGCATTAGACAAGTGTGTCCATACGTACATGATTTTAGATTAACCCTGTTCACTTCAAGAATCTGAAATCCCCATAGACTTTGTGCATAGCCCACCCAGTTCATGTAAGCAACGGGTTAACGTACACAGTGAGGCCATTTGTGAATATATTGGAAATACTTAGACCAACACCTAGCCTAGTCGATCACAATTAAAACCACTCTGGGAGTATACATTAAACATTACATCTAGTGAGTCCATTCCTGATATATATTTCAATTTACACCTAATTTGTCAAACAGAATTAAATCCCCCTTGTTCACACCTTATCAATCACAGGTGTGTGTACCTTCATGTCAAGACAGAGTAGGGCAGGGTGGTCGTAGGGGTAGGAGAAGGGGTGGTCATAGGGGTAGGGGGGTGGCCATACCTGTTAACAATCAATGTGACGGTGGTTTCATTTTCACTTTGTACATATATATTTGTATAATATACATGTAGCCAGTTTAGCAAAATTACATAGATTATAAACCATACTTGTCCCTCTTGGACATATACACTAATTTCGTTTCAAACCTGACAGTTTCTAGATGAGCTAGGGGTAGGGGTAGGGGTAGGGGTAGGGAGGGTATGGTCTGGTCATGCCCGTTGAAATGCAATGTGAAGGTTGTTTCATTTTCACTTTGTACATTCGTACATATATCTCTATAGCCAAATGCATTGAGCAAAATTACATTACATCTATAGTTCTAGTAGATCTACAAATCATGTTTGTCTCTCTTTGACAATAATAAATACAATAATTTTTTTCTTCAAACCTGTCAGTTTCACAAAGAGCAAACACGATGGAATGATTGCCAGCAGTCAGTTTGGACTATTGTGATGTACCATGTCCACCACCACCACCATTCAATTATAATATGATAATTAATGTGCATGGCTGGATGATTTGATAAAAGATAATGGTACTGATATAATGTAAATAGGACATAATTTAATTTCACGCAACGTTTCCTCCGTGGCTATAGTACGTTTGGAGAGCTGCAAGATGTTTTCGGATGGCAGGCAACCAGTGTTTATAATCTATTTATTGTTTTTGTTGTAATGTTCAACAAGGTGAGAATGATTCCTAATTAAATACAGATTATACAAATTATACACATATCTCATTGACTTTTCTTTCTCTAGCTTTTATGCCATTCTTGACTAGCTAGTGCATGGTCACCCCCCAAAAATTCAAAGCAGTGGTCTAAATATATGGAGAATACATGTTATACTAAAATCATATAGTCGTGAATGGGTTAACTCAAGACTTTCGGGTCAATTGGCACATTGTCACAGAATTTGCTGCGTCCATCTGTATTGACTATATATAGCTCCAAGTTTCCCTTAGCGTAGAGGCATTCATTCAGCCGTGAATTGTCTACCATCAAATTAAGTCTACATGTATGATTAAGTGGGTCTGGCCAACGACGAGTACACATATAAACGGACGTACATTGGACGCGTGTATTATATGTTGATGTGTGTGTGTGGGTGCAGGCGGCCAGACAATCACAAAGTAGGGAAAGAGAGTGGTGGAAAAGTGAGGGATTTATATCTAGAGACGAGAGGGACAGAGACTGAGAGAAATATGTAGGTCAGGCCATTTGCATCGCCCGTTTGGCCAACTTAATATTGAATAATTTGTTGTATTCCCTCACCTACATGTATCCTCCTACAACAACTCCCCGTTCACTACCTTCTACCTTGCCAGCCTTGTCCTGTGCTATCGGTTCAAAGATAACCCATTGCATGTGGGAACCTGATGGGTCCTGTATTAATACTATTATGGGGATTGAAAAATCTAGTAGGGAACGGGTTAAACTTGTGTGAGAATTAGGGAGTGATATATATCGGACCAAATTTGCTAATAGAAATGTAACTCAATCGCCCGGCTCGTCTGTTGTTGTCTGAGGTGGGTAGGTACAAATTTGTCCCAGTATAGCCTGACTGCAATATAGGTCACAGTTCTGTGATGAAAACATATACCTTGGTATTTTTTTCAGTTGTACAACCTTACCCTTTCATGGGGGCTGATGGAGGAGGGGGGGGGGGGGTGGGGGGGGGGGAGGGGCAAAGTAGATTGTGAACTTGATTAGTGTACTAACCTTTAACAGACAAGCAGCAAATGAATTGCATCTTGATATTGCATCATAACGGTTATAACATCTAGGTCAATTGTGATCACAGTCATTGATAAGACATACTGTTCTTCCCCGCCTTGCCCTTCTTCGGTCCTTTACAGTTTTGACCCTGCCCTCAACAGAGTAAAAATAATGATCTTATCATTCCATTAAGTAATCCCAAACGATCCCGACATCCATTACTTTGACCAATCTGTTACATAATCTCTATTGCATCATAACAGTAATTATGCAAGGTCGCTTGGCTGTATGGTTCTTGAAAAACATACTGGTCTTTCCCCCCCCCCCCCCCCCCCCCCCCCGCCTCCCTTGCCCTTGGGAACAGAGTAGATATAATGAACTCGTTGAATTCTTCCTAAATTAATCCTGAACAAGCAGTGATTATTTAGATGCCTAGACTTCCTTGACCAATATTACATCATAGCAGTAATGTAAGGTCGCTTAGAGATGATTATCAATCATATAGAGTACCGAAGTAGTGATGTCACATGCTTTTGTTATGGCATAGTAATGGTTCTAAACAACTTTTCCTTTCATACTGGCATTTTGTAGTGGGTCGGAGCCGGACGATTGCCTTCTTAGCAACCGCTAGATTACCAATTCATTACTTGCCTGACATTGTTTAGAACCATCACCCATGGCAATGAATAGCTCTGACGTCACACTTCGATACTCTATTAGGCGCTATATGAATCAAGAATATTATTTTTTTTTTTTAAATTTTATGTTTCTTGATGAAAATAATCTGGTCTAATTATCCAATCCTGTTTACTCTACCCCCCTTTTCAACATTCATCTTTGAATAACCCTTTCGTGACTGATTGATTTTGCTATAACATGCTTTCTCCATGTACTATGTAGGCCCCAGCCAGAGTATCTTCTGGACCAATCCTGAATGGGTTAATTAATCCCGGAAAAGCTGTGATAACATGGAAATCAATTACCTAAGTCAATTACTAACTAATCATTATTGAATCATATCAGTAATGCAGGTCAAAATTGTTGTCATGGTTCTTGATTAAAAAAAAAACAATAACAAAAACACATACTGGTCTAATTTTCCAACCTTGCCCTTGGGAACAGAGTATATTGAACTTTCTCTTTCCTGTAATTACCCCCTGAACAAACAGCGATCGATCAGTAAGCATGAAAGTCCAGCCAGTTTTTTTGACCGATTCCTAATCTCTATTGCATCATGGCACGAATAGAAGGTCACCTAAATTGCTGTGCTGGTTCTTGTTAAAACATTCTAGCATTTGAGACCCTGCCAGACCCTGCCCGACCCTGCCCTTGTGAAGTATCAAACTACTTGGAGACCATAGATGTTAGTATTTAACAAGTTAAAACAAATTACATGCCAATAGTGCCTAGAATGCTAACACTGGTCAAGGAAGGATTACATCAAACATCCACTTATCCATTGTACCTTGACCATTACCTAATCACCATTGCATCACATCAAATATCCACTTATCATCTGTACCTTGACCATTACCTAATCAACATTGCATCACATTAAACATCCACTAAATCCTTTGTACCTTGACCATTACCTAATCACCATTGCATCACATCAAACACCCACCTACTAATCATTTGTAGCTTGAGTTTGCTTGACCATTACCCTAATCCCATTGCATCATACTAGAGTAGAGCTCTGTGTCACAGTTAAATCAGTGTTTGTCATCATCAAGTAGCTGTGATTGAATTTCTTTTGACATGACTCACAATACATAAAAAACCAGTACTTATAACTGACCCTGAGCCAGGCCCTTGGGCAGTGTATTGTTTAGCTTGTACAATAGTGATTACTGTATCATGAAGTGCTGAGCGAAGCCACACTAGTGAAACCAGTGGTCAGTGTGTGTATGTATGTAAAAGTTCTATGGCCATAATATTGGTCATCTTGTGTGTCTATTGGTCATTGTGTGTGTCTGTGTGTGTGTGTATGCATGGTCAAGGGGTATGTAGATAATCCATGCAGCTGCTCTATTGTGTGGTCAGTTTCTGTGTGTATGTCTGTGTGTAGATTACCACTGAGAGGATTGGGTGACCTCATATGGGGACACAAGGTGCCTAGACTCATTTCCAGACCATCTTTTTGGCTGGTCAAGTGGCCACAGTAGCCTTTCATTATCTATCCCTCTAGCCACCCACATCAGGGTAATCTCTTGTTGTCCTACCGTATTTGACAAAATAACATAACAACCCTACTTGGGAATGTCCAGCCTAACATGGTAAAAACTATATTGACTTATTGACCCAGGTCTGAAGTAGGTCTCTCTGTAGACTAACTGTAGTGGTCAGTAAATTGTGTGGGAAATGGGCAGTGTGACCTCATCAGGATACAAACACAGCTGGACATTTGCATGTAGCTGTCCAAGCAGTGACCCTAAGTAGAGGCGTCCCACTTTCCTACTGTACTGTGTGTGTGTGGTTTCAGTCCTGAGTGCTAAGCTAGTCTGGGTTCTGAGTAAATATGCTGGCTGGTCAGTTTATTAAAATGACCATGAATTAGAAGGGGTTCCTGGACTGGGAGAAGGGAGGATATAGGCTTATAGTACAGTTTATAATACTGCGCATGGGATTTCCCCTTTTCATGACTCTCGACTGTGTATTCCTAAAAGTCAAGGCTGTATTGTGTAGGCCTATTAAAATGTGCTGTTCATTCTACATTACTTGACGGTTGACCAGTAGTACTAGGACTGTCTGTGTATTATATGCAGGTAGTGCTAAATGTATATTTATAGCATCAGAAATACGGGTACCTTGAGAAGCTTATATGAATTGTCTCAAATCTTGTCAAAGTCAGATAGCTTCAATTGTGTAAATGGAAACTAATATGTGATGTTGGATTCATAATGTTTCTGTAGGTTTTGCTTATCTTTATTAAGACAACATATCACATGGGAAAATAACATATTTGAATAACTCTCCAACTCATCATTAAACACATTGCGCACACACAGTCAAACATCGCACCCCAGTCTCACACATTTACACATTATTAGACAGAATCAATAATATTATCTTCCCTTTATAATTGAATGGGCTTGTAGATTTAAACAAATATTTAAAAAGGGTTCCTGTGGATGCTTCAGTCAATAAAGTGAATTTATTTGTGGGCTAGCCTAATCTTGCATTGCAATAGCAGTTCACGTTGCTGACAATAATCCCATGATAAATGTTATTTCCGTGTTCAAAGTCAGTCCTTTTTTTGCTGCACAGAGTAACCGGTCCGTAACCACTGCCAGCATGCGTGAATGGACCTTTTCTTTAGGATTGGGGATGAAAGGAATAATAATGGCATTGATATGGTCTGCACTCCCGCCACAATGGCATCCATGCCAAAAATAACAACCAGCAACTCCCCCCCCCCCCCCCCCCCCCCCACTGTCTTCCATACACACCCACATTCAGCATTCATGGACTTATTATTCTCTGTAAATATGGCGCAATAATGGACATTCATGATCAGGAGCGGTATCAAAGTATGAGAGTCATTCAACCTTACCACCACACCACTCCTCCACATACCTATAATATGGAGTCTCCACTACCCCACCCCTTTCGCATCAAGCTGCTGTCCACCCCCACCCCTCCCTCCCAAGAAGCATTGTGATGATTTTCTGTGGTCAAGTAGGTCAGTTTGTAACCTTCTGCGACACAGTTCTCCATGCAGTGGGCAGCGGCCTGCACGTCCCTGTATTATCATTTCCCAGCTCACGCTGCCGAGTTATTTGTAATGCAATCCCCCTAAGTGTGTTTGTCTGGACGGACAAAATGACCACGTCAAATTCAGAGCCACATCTTGGGCAGCGGGGCCAGCCATTTATCTATCAGATGCGATTGCGATAGCGAGCTGGTCGGTCAAAACCAGCGAGTCTGTGTGCCATGTATATGTGTATTTCTGTGGCTTGTGCCCGTTTTGGGGCTTGTTATTGGGCGGTGTAAGCTGGTAATCCTAGGATCACGACCCCCTGACCCCTGCGATATCTGCATGGAGACTGCTCACATGTGTCTGGGTAAGTCTTGACTCTAACCCTACCCAGCCCAACCCGTACCTGTTGTGTGTGTGTATGGACATTTGTGTGTATATATAGCCATCCCTCAAATGAAGCATACATTGTATTGAGGCAACACCATACGGACAGACTCGTCGTCATTGTGGCCATCTAGGCCAAAGTAACGCAAAGCCTCATGGGATGGCACCCAGCAAACCAGACGATGTTATAAATGTAGGTCTCTAGCCTCTTTATTTCATTTTTTTGTGCGCTTCACCGTGGTCGATGCAGACTGGTAGCTTTGTACAACAGAGCGCACAGGGTGATAGGCTGGTTATTCTTCACGCAAGGGTGATCTCCTTTTTATTTGCGATTCCTCGATAGTCCGCCGTCTGCATTGTCCATGCCCAATGCCAGAAAGAATTATATATTGTAACAACGGGAAATGTGCGATATTGTAGGGAGAAATTGATTTCATTTCAAGCTTGAAGTGCAATGCATTCCCATTTGATTTACACTCCAGTGGGAAGTCTCAATAGGGAGTAGTTGTGGTCAAAACTTTTAGTACGCAGACTTTGAACGCTTATTGTCCGTCCCTTTATAGTCATTTGCAATTTATTTCTCTGCTTTGTGTTTATTATTTTTCACCAGAAATATTGACTTGTTGTGAAAGACTTTTTCAATTTATATAAGTACACATCATGACCATGTCCTGTTTATAAATATTTAACAAATGGAATCAGAGTTGGTGCCAACAGACTAGACTGTACACCATCCTTTTTTCCATGATATGGAAATAATAAAGTACGTAGCAAATTTCAAGATTTTTGCATATTTAGTTCTTATGTTGTTGGACAAACTATAATTACCTCTGAGTGCTATTAATACTTCATCATCCCCTATGTAGTTTATAGTTTCATGCACGCTCGTGTAGCAATGGTTAGAAATAATTATTTGTCTAATTCAAATGACAATGATATATTAAATACTACCGCCGCCTACTGCTAATATTTTACGGGGTGGCCTAGAAAAAACCGGAACAGACTACTTCCTATGATATGGGAACAAAAAGACTGGTTTCACTAGATAACAAATCTTTTTACTGAGAATTAATACCAAGGTCATCATGTTCAGTTTTGTAGTTTTTTATTCTAGAGTGAATTTTGTGACACAATGTTGGCTTTAAAATTTGTCCCAGTTAGCAGAGAAATGGACATTAACAAAGGGAATTGACTATAACAAGTGAAATTAGCAGGTCTAAGTCTTTGAAATTGTACTAATTCGAAGCGCAACATGTATGTCACTAAATGCACCCTACACCAAAAACCACTGAACCAAAATTGCTGATATTTGTTTGCTATTTGTTTTAAGTATAAAGATTCCCTATCCATTGAAACTGTTTGTTGTGTTCTCATGAAATCGTGTCTAAAGATGTGCAACCTTTTCTTTTTTGTATCCCTTCACACATACAAACACATGCATTTTCCTATGCCATTTAAAAGACCTTGAGAAAGGAGCCCGCTTTGTTCAAAGCCATTATTAATCATTGTATAAATTTTGCTCATGTTTAAATGGCGAAATGGTATTTTATTATGTAGATCGATGTATTTTACTTTGGTACCGCATACCATGAAATGTATATTTAAATTATGTTCATGTTACATTATTTTTTTATTGTTGAGGGCAATATGATATGGAAGCATTTGTTGAAAGCGTAAAGTGGAAACCAGACAGTCAATAATTAAGATATTATTTTGCTCACAGTATTGTTTTCATGGACATCATATCGGTTACATTGCAACAAATGTACAATTCCATATGGCGACCACAGTCAGGGCTACGGTTCATCGAGACCTCTTGCAACCAAAAGGCACATCATGGTGTGATAACTGAATGGCTTTTTGTCCATGCATGGGTTGGTATTAGTTAATCTCTACTTTGGTATACCATTTGTATATGTTGCAAGCAGAGATATGAGAGAAATGAATGTTAAACATTCATATTCCTCTTTTGCAGTGGATATTGCAATTTTTAAATCAATTCAAGACCTTTTTAGTCTAGATGGAGAATGATTGTTACACCCAATTCAGGAGCAAATTCTTTTTGTTTTTTTCACAGGGTATGTATGAATTTTAACCCATTCCCTGCAAGATTGTGCCATTCCGTAATAATGGGCCTACCAGGTTCCTGTTGGCAACAGGGTCATACAAACCAATCTATTCACACAATGTCAAAAAAAGTCCAGATGAACCATGAATGTGTAGTAAGCATGCTACACATTAAGTATCAAATAGTTATTATAGATGATTAATTTTTCAATTGATATTTCTCCATTATCAAGTAAATGCTTTGTAATACCTGCACCTTTGCTGGAGTATAAATGTTCAAAAAATGGCCTCTAGTACAGTTACATTCACACTTCATTGACTTTCATCCATTTTTTAGTAGGTACTATTATTATAATTGTCAATGCAAACATGAAATATGTTCCGGTCCTTTTCCAACTCTATTATTTGCTTTTTGGAAATTGGTCGTCTGGCCTAACCCATCCAGAACAGCCAGATGGCACAATTCTATGCATTAACAATTAAGCATTTTCCCATTTTTTTTCACTATTTACATTAATGAACAGCCCAGCCAGAACTGGGAGCTTTATATATTAACCCATTTAAGGACTGGTCCCCAAAATATTTGGGCCCTGGTCTATAGAGAATACATGGTGTTAGCACAGTCCGTCAGTCCTGAATGGGTTAGATGGTTTTTTTGAAATGCAACACATTCACTAAAACTATCAAAGTGAGGACGAAAACTCTGGACCCCCGAAATACTTGGGCTAGAGTATATTTATGAGAATGCATATTGTACCAAAATCGACTCGTCTTTAAAGGGTTAAAAGCAGGAGATGATAAATACGGTCAATGCAATGCACTTCCGTCCCATTACAACTTTCCTTGGTAAACATATTATAGGGTTAGGGTCCAACCTCGGTGGTAAATTTATATATCACATCCTTCCTGCGTACTTCATCATGTGGAAATATATGTTGGCCATGGGACAGCAGTCTCACTAAGTCCAGAGAGCATGGTCATGAATCATTGGACATTTATGAGGGCTGGCTGGTTGGTTGGTTGGTTGGTTGGTTGGTTGGTTGGTTGGTTGGTTGACCAGTCCATGAACTCTGGACAAACTGTCATCCTCATAAAGCTGATGTACCTCTGTATACAATGTGGTCACTTGGACAGTGTCTATATGTTCATGTATCTCATTAGCTTGACCTGTGACTCGTGGAGATGATTTTTATAGTGCTCATTTGCCTATATTAGAGTTTGATTCATATCTCGCCTTATGGGCTATTGTTCATTATAGCATAGTATAACAGATATATATAATTAATTCAAACATATAGGGGAAACTGACTAAAAAAATCTAATATGAATTTAGACAATCCAGATGTCTCGGGTTCGAATCCCGTTGGAATCCCATTTTCTTTGCTTTTTTTAATATTTAAAAATGTTTTCTTTTTTTTAAGGCCTTAGGAAAACATATACACTAATGTTTATTCATGAATTTCAGCACTTTGATGTAATATTCATCAATAGAATAATAGCATTAATCCTTGAAAGGTTTGATATCCCTATAAACTAATGAATGAACTCCTCTCCAACCTTGCACTTTTTTCAAGGTCCTTTTTTTTCTTCTTTGGAGTATCAATCAATTTCATTGCACTATGAGCCTTCAATAAAACATCTTCGGGGTGGGCAACTGGAAGGTACAAAATTTAATACCAAATGTGAGGAAAACTTATTTCATGTTCATACTTGGCTATATAATTATGCTGGTAAGCGATACAAAATTCCCATTTCCCCCTGATTGGTGCCTATATAGACTGTGCAGTGGCTAAGTCATGGGGGGGGGGGGGGGGTAGGGACAAGCATGGGAGTATGGGGAGGGGGGGTGTAAATGGTCTGTGCCCCCTTGTCCCATTCATCAGGCACTCAACAAAATAATGAATATTTATGCAGCCAATATATTTTTAATTGCTTTTTAACATTGGTGATACGTGACCGGGCCTTTACGAGGGAGAGTCTAGTGAAGTTATTCGCCATCACCCTGGCAACTCATTCTCCATATAATAAGACATGGAATAAAGTCAATAAGAGTTCACTTTTTCCTGTCAGTAGGAGCAAGACACCTATTTTTAAATTTGCAGGATTGCATAGACTTTGTTGCATCATTAGCTGGACCCAACTTTAGAAAACATGATATTCATGATATTCACCGGTTCGACTTTATAATTCAGCGTGGGTTTATCAAGTCTGAGAACATGCTAAATGTTCACTCTGAAGGCCCGGTCACATATCACCGGATAGCGTAAACGAATGCTCGACGGAGAGCAAAATTTTAAAATCCGTTTGTCTCCGTTTGCGTGCATTTCTTGTCAGGTGGTGTACGTTGTTCTATCCGGTGGAATGTTTTGTACATGAAGCAAACGGAGATGACTTTCACAACCCGATAATTTGATTTTCGAAAAATGTTCTATCCGTCGGGCGTTCGTTTAAGGCTATCCGGTGGTATGTGACCGGCCCTTTAAGAGGGAAAGTCTAGTCAAGTTATCTGCTGTCACCTAGGCAACTCATTCTCCATAAAAAATATGAATAAATTTCATCAATCTAAGCTAAATCCAGATTTCAGACTGCGCAGGTTGCAACTCGTAATTAGCTCGATTGGTCATGTTCCTCCTTTTGGAAGCAAGGAGAGATGCGTGGGATGTCTTTGGGATAAATTCTGCATCAAAGCTGTTTTATTTTTCTCATGATTTTAATCCCTGCCATTCGCCCTTTTGTGAATAATAGTCAGCTCTATTTCAAAATACCGAACAGTACTTTTCTATTTGTGATATTTATTGCTCAAGATGCTATTTTATATAGTTTACAAATTCTTGAAACAGTATTAAACATTAATTTGCACATACATGCTGTAATATGCGTGCATGTTGAAGATTGCTGCATTGCATTCAATTATCATTGTGCAGTAATTACATTTATTTTTGTTTGGTACACAGTCCCGTTTCTCTTTATAACATGCATTATTTAATTGCATCCTTCAATATCAGACAAGCATGAAGATGTTTCTCTCATTCCCTTGTATCCTTCTCAATCCACGATGTCTCGTTTGAATGCCGTTTTCTTATATATATTACCACATTCATGTTCTTAATCTACCAGCCTATTGCTTCAAGATTGTTGTGGGATTTCGATATAATCCTCTCAATGTCTCACTGCATTATTCATGTTACAACTCAATATCCAATTTCCATTCAATGGTAATTGAAAGGGTCAAACGCGAGAAAATCTGTTTATGAAATGTTGGTTGTCCAATGTGAAATGCTTTTCAAATGTTTCAGATGTGTGGTGTTTTTTTTTTTTTTTTGCTGCATCACCCAGAGTTTATGAAATAGTGGTCGTCCAATGTGTTATTGCTTTTCAAATGTTTCAGAGGTATTTTTATACTGCCTCACCCAGAGTTTATATGAAATAGTGGTCGTCCAATTAGATGTGTTATGCTTTTAAATGTTTTAAATGTTTTTTTTTTTTAATGCTGTCACCCAGAGTTTATGAAATGTTGGTTGGCCAATGTTTAATGCTTTTCAATTGTGCGAGATGTGCATTTTGTTTTTAAACTGCATCACCCAGAGTTTATGAAATGTTGGTCGTCCAATGTGTGTGTTATGCTTTTCAAATGTTTGAGATGTTTTTTTAACTGCCTAACCCCGAGTTTATGAAATGGTGGTCGTCCAATGTGTTACGATGCTTTTCAAAAATGTTTCAGATGTGTTTTCTTTATTAACTGCCTCACCCAGAGTTATTCCATAGAACATGACACCCCCAGGCAGGGCAGGCATGGCAGGCAGGGGGAAGGACTGGAGCAGCCAAGCCATAAATCAGGGGATAGCTATGGCCTCCTGGACTCTCAGGAAAAAAAATAACCAAGAATTAAAAGGGGGCCTTTTAAGTACAGAAAAAAGACGAAAAGAATAGCCCCAACCTCTGATTTCTGCCCTCACATTGTTGTGGTGGCTGGCACACATAGTATACAAACTCCCTACTAAAAGTAGGGTGGTTCAATCGCTAGAGCAACCAATTTTGTCTGTGTGTATGCACGTGTACTGCTGTTGTGTACATATATGTGTACGTATGTGTGTGTGTGTATGTGTTTGTTTACTGGCTGGAGCACAGGCCTGTAGGCTATAATAGGGTGTGCGTTGGTTGGTTGGTCGTGTGTGAATATGGGGAGTGTGCGCGCTAGGCATCGGTGTGATGTACGAGTGTGTGTGTGTGTGTGTATGTGTGTGCCTTTGGTCTGGCTTCTATTCCCATATACCCTGGGGTTTGGGATTGAGAGTGAGACAATAGTGTCTGGAATTATGATGCAGGCCAGTGCGGCAGACACAAGGGGTATGTCTGACTCCAGCTTGGGTCACTCATGCATGATGACCATGGACTTCAACCAGGGCTCTTCTCACTACTGCACCTCCTCCCTTGTTTTTCTCCACCCCATCGTCCCCTCTCCCTCTTGCTCTCTCTCTCTATCTCTCTGTCTCTCTATCACAAAGTTACCTTGCCCTTCTCATTCTGTTTCTCATTCAAGCTGGTATTAAAGTGAATTACAGAGCATCACTTTTGCTGGATGGCTTGCATTCGTAGATCATAATAAGACCAAATGGTCAAACTCAAAGATGGCAGCTGAATATCTTGCTTGAGCCCTTTGGAAAAATGATGTTTTTTTCCCCCTCTTGTTATCAATTTTGAATTGTGTCTTCACATAAATTCCTGTGTGTTTTTCCACTTGTCAGATATATGGAACCCAATGCAGACATCAATATATTTTTCAGTGAAGAATTATTGGAAAGTCATTTATGAGAAATTATTTGGAGAAGATCTAATCATTTAGACTTTTGCCAGAAAAAATATAAAATGAAATTGTTGAAATCTGAGGAGAAATATTTGTCACCGGATGTTGGTCCGAGAGCCCTCATCCGATGATATGAAAATGTCCTAGCCTAGAGCTGCTTGGTAATTCTAGGGGGTGAAGCCTGCCTGCTGGGTATTTGATCAATAACTTATTTATGACATAAATGCCTCCAAAATGAAATGCTTAAAAGTGTGCCAGGGCACATCATAACGTTGTAAATGATTTCATACCCTGCCAAAAAAACTTTTTCCGATCCTAAGGAATGACTAAAAGACAAACATAATCAAATCAGCCGCAATCAGGGAAGCGGTGGACCCATATTTTCTGACACTTACCCTAACAATCTTGACATTTTGTTGCGCCTTCATAACCAATTTGGTGTGGAGATTTCATTTTTGCACATAAAGGACTCTCAATCATGCATTGATTACGCTGGTGCCTGAATCCACCCAAATCAATTTTTTGGGAGATATGTACATACAAAAGAAATGTTTGAAGCCCTGAAATCATGACAAGGATTAATGAATTTCAGCTCAGTCAAAATTGGATGAGTCATGCCTAAAATAATCAATCACTTACATAATGATCAAATGTTTCTTCCTAGAGAAAGGGGGGGAAAAAGTGGAGGTAAATATTTTCACTTGATTTGCGCTTCCCTCACTGTAGCCATGATCCAGATCAAATTATTGACAGAATTTCCGTCGGATAATACAACAAAAAGGTGTATTGCATTAGATCATATTTTGACTTTCCAGCCTTTTTGTCTGAGAGGTTGAAAAACAATTCATCGATGGCATATCAAAAGAGATGCCACACAAAGTTTTATGAGACAATTATCCTCGTTAAGCTTCTCTCAAAACAATTACATTTGTTTTTGAATGATGTGGAATCTCCCCAGGGTAAAAGTTTGTGCGATGACGTAGGGTTGACATCACAGCTCCAAACGCTGCTTTGAATCGGTGTATTTGTTATCAAAATATCCCGCCAAATTATGAATCTTCAGTTACTAAAAAGAAGATCTTTCAAAATAATAAAAATGTATTTTTCAAAGTTATATTGGTATAGTAATAATCTGCTAATTTGGGCTTTATCACTGTTTTTATGTGAGCAATTTTAATATTTTGGTACGCCACGAATCAGTGTGTGTGTATATAAAATGTTCAGTAACAGTAAATCACAGCAGGGCAATTCCACCATAACGGAATTACATTCAGAGACGTTTTTTGCTCATTATTTCATTCCCTGCGCAATATTCTCATGACTTAAGTAAATTTTGATACTTATATAAGTTGTACGGGTAACCAGGCTACAACATGATAGGGAAATGGTTTTATATCTTCCATGTGTTGTTGCACACTAGACCAATATGTGTGACCGTAACGGAATTACCGGAGAATGGAGTTTTTTTTTTGCTACAAGTTTGCGTTGAGTTTCTCTGAAATATAAGACACTTTGAAACTGATTTTATGTATTTTTGGTATCTTGATAATGTCAACTTCATTTTGGAACAAGTACGTGCATAAACAACACAATGATAAGTTCACAAATTCACTTTTTTGAAAAAAGACCACTGTAACGGAATTACACAAATTTGTAACGGAATTACATCTCTGAAGGTTACAAGGAAAACTCAATTATTTTGCACTCAACTTTTCTTACATGCTAATGCAAACATCAAGGCTATCTAGTACTTGAATATAAACCATAATTTGACATATCTGTAAAGCAATTTTTGAACTTGTTATGTGTAAAATAAATGAAAATATGGCCAAAATACAAATAAAAGTGAAATTTGAAAAAAATATTGCTTAACTCCAGCTTTATTTCGGTTTATTTTCAGCTTTATATTAGTAGGCAAGAAATTAAAAAGGATTGCATCAATTAAATGAAAGAAAAATCCTAGAAACTATGTCCACTAAAGTGTGTAACGGAATTACACAACTTAAGCAGTGGGATCAACTTTTCCACAAATCGGTACATGAACAACAAAAAATTCACATTTTAGCTTCAATACTTTTCAAAAATCAATAATTTGACAATAATAACCATATTTGAAGTAAAAAATAGCAACATTTTTGAATTTTTCCTTTACTTCAAGAAAAATGGTTAAATTGTGAAAAAACCCAAAGTAAAAAAAAAAAAAAAAGTACCTACATTATGTGACATGCTAAAGAACTGCACATCATCAATATCAAGAAACATTTAAACAATTTAAAATCATAAACAGGTCAAATAATTCAACTTTCAATGCTATAAAGCCTCGTAAACTTCCTGAATATTGGAAATCTGTGTGAATGGAAATGCATTGTGAATGGGCAATTCCACTGTTACAGAATGACATATAAGTGATTTTTAGCTCTGTTTTCTTAATCATATTTAAAATTCCTTTCACTTCCACAGTTTTTACAACTTTAATAACTGGCAGGGGTACTAGAGGTACAAATCTATAACACTGTAGCGTCAGGAGACCAAAATACAATCATAACGGAAAGGGGTCTTTTATTCAACACTAACTTTGTAATGATTTTCTGCAAAAGCTACCACAAAAAATTCTTCATTGGTAATAAAAACTTATCATTCAAGTTACAAACTTGAATTTGGTACATCTTTTTTCCAGAAATGATCTATTTTAACCTCTGAAATTACCTTAAGACAAACGAATGTCACTGTAACGGAATTACGCCTGTGAAATCCACCCATGAATCCACCCATGAAAATGCAATTTCTTGGTTACATTTTTCTGCGTACAGTCTATAGTAAAGAATTTGTATGCATTGTTAATTTGTATGCATTGTTAAACAATGTATGCATTGTTAAACTCTTACATAAGGACCAGAACAAATCCTGAATTTATGTGTGTGCGTAACAGAATTACAAACAAATCGAGATTTGTTATATAAACTCTTGTTATATTCTAAAATTATTCTTTTAAAAAATTCATCCTAAAGTGATCTTAATTTACTCTCAAATCAATTTAGAATGCGTTTTCATTCATTTCATGAAATACATGTACAGATATAAACATGTATGATCCAAATACAAAAAGTTAGCATATATAAAATATAAAAATCGAATTGCAAAAAATGAAAGACACCTTTAGGAATTCCCATTTGAAAATGCAAATACTTTGTACATCTTCTTTGATCTGCATACAGAAGCACACTGAACACTCAATGAATTCTGACTTTATGATAATGAATAAAACATATCTTAGCCTATATTATGTAGTTTTGAATATCTTGAAGCCTATTCTGTATTTATGTTTGATTATATATGCTTCAGTTTAATACAAATTTACATAATTAATGGTGAGTTATGAGCCCTTAACTGATCAATGATATTCAAATCTACATACAAAATTATTAATATTAAATCTCCTTGAAAGTTGAAGGTATGATTTATATCTTAAAATACATCAATGTAAATTAATGTGAGAAAATAAATGTAGAACCAGTGTCATACTAATTACTGGATATTTTTAAATTTTTGTTATTGTTTTTGTTTTTCCCTTTCTAAAGTACAAACATGAATCTGCTGCATCTTCATAATTTCAGTCAAGTGGGTCTTGCTGTAAACTAATTTAATGATAGAACATTATCATCTCTATTATGTTCATGGAGAAATTAGAGAAATTATCTATCGTGTATCAATTTAGTTAAATCACCATTGATGCAATATGAAGCATGTGAGGTAATGAGTCACATAAAGTAACATTGTACAGTACATGTATGTATAATGACTTATTGTCTACAGGGCTACAGTTCATGCTATTTAAAGGGTATTTCTACATTCAGAACAAGAAAAAATGTTATTTTCAGCAATATCATTCAATACCTTACAAACCATGTGCATGTAATTCCGTTACGTAACGGAATTACTAATACTGTTACGCCATTTTTGGAAAAAGTAGTGACATTATTTCAGAAAATTATGTTGGAAGTTCTTAGGACTATGGTGAAGGAAGAGAATTCACAATGACATGACTAAAGAACAAGTAATAAGATATTGAGAAAAACTTAAAACGTTTTATCGTAACGGAATTACGATCAAATGTGCATAGATTTTAAAAATTTCTCAAAAAAATATGCAATGAAGTTACTCCCCATGCTTTACAATTTGTGATTGTTACAACATCGTATGGAAAATATGAGAAAATGAGCAGAAACAGTCATTGAATTAAAAGATTCACTTTATTTTCACAAAATGAAGCTGATTTATGAATAAAAGGTCATAAATTTCTGTTCAATTCAAGCAGAAATATTTGAAAAACCAATCGAGCTATATACAAACGGTTTTCAGTTTCCTAAAATTCAAGTTTTCCTCTATTGATAAGAGTTTGATTTAGGGAAGATTGCTCAACTTTGAGATGTGGTGTTTTTGCCTTCTCTCATACGGAATTGCCCAGCAGCGTCATTCATCTTTTTGATACAATGAAACATGAAATATATTTTCTTGTTTTGTAAAGAAATTTGATTAATGCATGATTAATGAAGAGTAACATTTGATAATGATTTTGACCATGCAAGGTAATTTGGGATGCCTTTTTTGACATTTCGGGCACCAAATTGAATGTTTTTTCCCCACTGTTGTCCCACGCGGACGGACGTTCATTTTACGGGGCTGTATTTAAACCTTCTGCTGACCGGGCTGGTTAATGTGTGGCATACTTGGGTCATGGTTTTGAGGGCTTACATATCTCCAGCCAACAGTATAATAAAGAATTTTACTTTTAAGATCCCAGGCCCACTTGTAGTTCTGTATCTTGTCTCCATTTCCCTTCTCTATCTTCTTGCATCATTACAATTTGTTTTTATGCACTATTGACTTATAAATGTACTTGTTTCATATATTGGCCGATTAAATAATAAATACAAAAATGATAATAATGATAATAATGAGTCATGAATGTGAACCAAGGGCAAGGGGTCCAAGGACAATGTCAAAATCAAACGTTCTCCAGATTAGATTAAAATAATGAGTCAAGTGCGAACAAATTTCTTCAGCTGCAACTAACAAGTCTTCCCAGGAATTGCCTGCCAGCAACAGGCAAGGCCATTTATGGTTGGTCGCCATTAACCCCCCTCCTCAAAACTTAATAATAAAATATTGTATCCGCATACTTGCCCTTTAAAGCAGCGAGCCGACAATATGTTCGCTTTTTCCGTTAAGAGTGAGAAAATCTAATACAGCCGTGTTTTTATTGTCACTTTACAACTGATGCATTTCTTCATCAAACTCTGCCGTATTTTAATTCACAACAATCAGCGTGTTTTTCTCTCGGGACGATACTATATTTATCTGTAAATCAACACTGATTATTTGCGCTACCGCGCTAGTACGCTGACAAATTACAGACTATCAAATTTGCGGGAGGACTGGGAGACCGTGAATTCAGTTATGATAGACAGTTGTTGATGCAGATATGAATGAACGAGACTTGTAAGTATTTTATGAAGAACGACTCTCCAATTTTTATTAGGCAAACAATTTGTAACTTTTAATCCCAGTTCACCTTTCACTCTGCGCTGTTTTTTGTGGGTTAATTTAATCTACAATATTTAAGCCATTTTAGGAAATTCCCATTCATATACATGTAGATGTAGATGCTCAGTTCTGCATTGAATTCTTTTTTGTGAATTAACAAAATGAAAGAAGAGTGTAAAAATGATGTGTCATTCACTCATTTGGAAAAATTTACAAAGACAAATCTAGTTTTCTGTATGTTTCTCGTATTTCTATTTGCAATGCTCCCATATCCTGCCTTTTTTTTCAAATTGTAATTTCTTGTAACATCTTGCAAACATGTATGATCTTTATTTCTTTAGACAAATAACTGATCATTTTTCATAGTCAACACATACGTATGGACGATTTTGTAAAATGTTTTCGTAAACAAATTTATCCGTGCAATTAAGCGCTTTTAATACAGGTAGTAGATTCATCACCATCATCCTATAGTAAGTCAGGCACATAGCATTCCCCATTTACCTAGTGTGCCGAGAAACAAATGCATCGCTACATAATGGTCACTGCCTGTGGCAGTGTGGGGTACTACATTCATGCGCAGCCCTTTCATTTGCAAAGATCCTAAACAAAAATGGCCGACCCGCTTTTGAAATGACTGCAGACGGCTCGGCTCACGCATTGAGCGGGATCCCTAGGGCCCCGAAAATGTCCCGCTACCGTTAGACCTGTGACCCCCGCCGCGCCGGCACATGACACGCCTCCCTCGCATGAATGCTATATGCAAATTAGCCAGTTGGACATTCTCAATTGTACGTTGGGTCACATGACCACCCGCCTTTGACGGTGAACGTGAAACGTGCAGATAATGGGCCGTATGGGCAATCAATCAATGGCCTACATAAATCAGACTCGGAATGATAAAAGAGCTCAGCTCATTGAATTGCGCTGGAGCAGACAACAAAAAAATGATTGTGTATTATTATTATTATTAAACATGCACAATAATTTACTAGTGTCTGAGATGATTCTGTTTTTTATAAACATCATTTGGCAGAGTTAATATCCATATATACTGTACATGTAGCGTTGCATTTGACATTTCGCAGATCTAATAAGAGTCATTGTATGATGGAGAGTGTGTTGCTATTTAATTAAGCGTGCAAGTTTTACTATGACCTTACTGATGACTCTCACAGCAGATTGATGGTCATTTACTTAACTGTTAATTTACCTTCAATAATGCTGTTAGCATTGCTATTTATCACTACATTTGAATGTAAAACACCTAATAGTAAGTAATAGTGCATCAAAGTTATTTATATGTTCTAAATCTGTCCAAATACGTGTCCTAATATGAAAAAGTATGTTCATTCATGAGATGGAAGCCTGTGTAAACCTTCTCAGCGACTGTTTGCTCAATGTTTCCACACGCAAATGACTTCCATTCAACAAGTCGCGGCTGATCTCGGCGTAATGTTCTCAAGTGTTTGTGCACTGGTCCTCCTGCAAACAAATCTGTTGGCAGCGTGCCTAAACCTGTGCGCTGCCCTCGTTGGGGAAAATACTTATAGGTGTGAGCCATACATAGTGAGCTGAGCAGGCAGGGCTGTTTGGGTGGATTGGAGATGATCATGATGATGATGATGGTATCGCAGCAGCCCGTGTCTGGGATGCTATGCATGCAGCAGGGCAAGGTCATACAGGCATGTGGGAGATGGAGTCTCATGTTTTCTCTCCTCCTGTCTCCTCCTCCATCCTACCTCTTCATCATCTGACCCCATATCTCCATCCTCCTCCTCCATCTCCTTCTCCTCGTAGTCAACATCTGTGTCCCCTCCCCAGAGCACCGTTATTAATGTCCGTAGTCGGGGAATGATATAGGCTGCCCTGGGGAGTGCTGGTAGGTACAGGAATGTATCACATTCATGTCAGGGGTGTCCTGCCCTAATCTGACAAAAGGAAGCAACTGACAATTTTATGGATATAGTCTTTTTACTTGTTTTGGGGTTATTGAGATATGCTCTACACAATGGTGAACCTGACAATCTATTTATGAGAAATTAATTGGTCAAAAGGAAGTAACTGCACAAATATCATCATAAAAATCCTCATTTACAAGAAAACTACCAATTGTCAGTTGCTCCCTTTTGTCAGATTAGCAGTTCTGTCTGGATATCTGTGCGTATAATTCAAACGCTAGTCTGCGTGCTGTCTGTCAAAAGGCCAGTTGAATTTATTTCTGTTTCGGTCAGACGTGGATGAGACTTTCATCTCCAATTGATGCGAATCATATTTATTAAAAACCAAATCAAAAATCTGAGATTTGTGTGTCTTATCATTGGCAGCTTTGAAGCAATCTATTTGTTTGTCACTACTATCATTACCCTTTTTAAATATCTCCCCATGGTTTTCTAGTTTTTTTCGTATTTGTCCAGCTCTTTTTCCTCTTTTTTTTTTGTCCAACAACTCTGACAAATTATGCAAGTCGAACAACAGTTGTAAACGTCTAATTAGTGGAACAGCAATGTTAACAGTTCATCAACATGGATCATTATAGCTGTTGCCAATATAAAAGTAAAAATAATTTGACATAATTTTCAACATTCAGAAAAGTTTTATGAAACAGGGCCCTAATGAGCACCAGTAACATGTTGTACAGCAGACACTAGACAGAAGCATCTCCAGCTCTGTAACTATACCTCTTTTTAACCCCCCCCCCCAACAAAAAATAATAATAATACAATTTAAAAATAATAATAATAATAATAATACATTTTAAAAAAATAATTAAAAAAAATAAAATAATAATAATAAATACAAAAATTAATAAAATGTTTTTAAACATTAATAAAAAAATAATAAAATAAATAAACAAATAAATAAATACAACAAAAAAATCAGAAAAGCCTGCAAATGTCCTATATTTGTCATCCAGATCGTACTTTTATCTATAGTGATGAGTCTTGACTCGTTTTACCATATTTACCCTATATCCCAAAAGACATTGATTGAGCTATGAATCCGGAAAAAACGCAATATGTTTGCCACCAGGTAAACACAGATGATCATTGGGCTAAGAAATTTGTGCCATATCATTTTGAAAACGGGCGAAATGTCTAGAAACGCTGGACTAACTTTGATCCTACTTTCTAAAATATTTAAATTCTACTTTTTCACTGGATTTGCCTGAAAGCCCATCATTGCTCGCTGACATGTATTTAGGTTACCCTGGGGGAGTGGTTATTACAGAATACTCCACATTCATACCCTTTCTGACATGTGTCAAGTTGTCTCAAGTGCAGAAAAGACAGCAATTTTTTAAAGCTATAGTCTGCATTTCTGGTAGTACAACTGAAGATAGATTTAATATGGATCTTGATTTAAAAAAAAGAAGTTTCCATTCAAATCGTCATTCCACAGCCTACAGGTCAGTTAACTGCATACTTTACATGAAAGGCAGCTGGAATTGTACTTGTAGGTATAATAACCCTTTAACAATAATAATAATAATAATAATATAGAGCACTTATAATGCGCCATGACTCTAGTACACTATTCTCAGGCACAATAGAAAATAAAAAGGAAAGGAAATGAGAGAGAAAGAGAAATCTAGTCCCTAATCAAATGCTAATTTAAACAACATTGTCTTTATACCTATTTGAAATGACTCAATTGATGTTGCATTTCTAACATTAACTGGCAAAGAATTCCATAATGTTGGTGCTGAATACAAAAATGACTTTTCACCTGCCAATGATTGAAGTTTTGGTACTGATAACATATTACAATTCAGGGAGCGAAGATTTCTATTTGGTACATATAATACACTAACCAAATCTAATATATATTGAGGAGAACGACCATTGAGAGCTTTCCATGTCATAAGAAGTATTTTGTACATTATTCTCTCTTTCACAGGTAACCAATGCAGCTCCTTCAAAATAGGTGTAATGTGAGAAAACTTAGGAATACCAGTAAGAACTCGTGCTGCAGAATTCTGGGCCTTTTGTAACTTAGCAAGTTGTGTAACTGGTGCATTATATAACAATGAATTACCATAATCTAAACGTGATAGAACAAAATCATCATAAAGGAATCTTTTTGAGGAACAACAAAAACATTTTCTGCTTCCTCCTAGACCAGATGTTTTTTGTTTGTTTATGTTTGAAGATGATTTTGAAATTAACCTTGTTTGGTATCATGTTGAAGAGAAATAACTGAAGTTTCTCCGTGATTTTTATCTGAGTTCAATTGAGTTTGTCCGTCCTGGGCCCCCATGGCAGAAAGAGTTGCAATCAATTTTGTTTTGTAAAGTTGCAGTTAATTGAAAATGAAAATATGCACATTTGAACCAATCAGATTTGTGCATTTAGTCACATTTTTTCACTCGCAATTAAATGCAACTTTTTCTGCAATAGGACCCTGATATGTTGTAGCAAATAAGATCCATCATCAAACAAAAAATGTACAAAACATATGACAGTTCCTATCGATGTAAATGAATAGTCTTTACTTTCATGTATATTTCCTGACAATTTTTAAAACTTAAAACTACTTCCCTTGTTCTGGTCCTTATTCTGCAAACGAACCATGTTAACCCATTGCCTATGGGAACCGGGTGGGCCCTGTATTAACTCTAAAAGGATTGTAAATCTAGTAGGGAATGAGTTCAGAGGGTTTCCTTGCCCTTTGAAGGGACCTAGTAACTTTGTTGACATGCACAACAACTGGCAAAGGGTTGCTAAAATGTGTATTTCTCAGTGTCATATGACCGACTAATAGGCAAAAATGCAAAGGGATACTCGCTAACTCGTTGCACCGACTTTGTTACAGTTATAATTATCCAGTAGATAACTATGAATCTGAACACTTCACTCATACATATCTTTACAACAGAAGAGAAATTTGGAAAAAACAAAATCTGTTCCATACTTCTATTAGTAATTTTAAAATACAATAAGGTATGTGAGAATCACTAAGAGTTCCAAGTAAGTTTTGAGGATTTTGAGAATGTTATTTATAGATCCCTTTAAGTTTGTCTGTAAACTTCCTGTTGTCCAGATGTAGATTATATATATCCTTGGTGTTTTATAATGAAGCATGTGTGGATATTTTGGATATTAGGATATCTAATATTCTTCTTGTAGCTCAATGTCACTATTATCTAGTTCTAATCAGTTGTCAGAGATGTTATTTGCTAAGATGAGAAACTAAATTTCTTGATTTCAAATTGACTGGCTCCAACTAGAATGCCAATAATTTCCAAATAAAGACAGGGTAATTAGTTGTGTACATGTATCCTATATAACCAACAACAAGGTTATATTGTAAGACTTGTATTGTACTATTATCCATTCGTGGAAATGTTTGTTGAATCAGACATATTTTTTTATAAGACCTTGTAATTTCAACAACAATTTTTTTCTTCTTCAAAGAATGTACTTTTGAAAATAAGGAAACCAATTTCAATGCAAAATTCAACATTTGGAGAGAAGTTATTAATTATTAATAGTATACCCTCATATCATTAGACCTTTAAAACAATACATCCTTTGTACCACAGAATTCAAAACGGTTTAACGATGCTTCTTCATGTCAGAAAAGGAATTTTTAAAAATGAATATTACCTGGACGATCACGTTTTAGATGATGTTCATCTGGATAATTGATAGGATGGGAAATAGGGTCAGGAAGGGGGAAAAAAAGGTGAGGCGAGTGGTGAACTTGAGGCTGTATAGACCTATCTACATACATTATCTCTGGGTCCAAAGTCTGTCGTGGCAATGGTGGTGTTATGTCTGCGTGTCTGGTGTGGCTCTTTGTTACACTGACCAGGTGGGTGTGAATCGGCGGCCGCCATGCTGCCACACTGGCGTACATGCATCCATTACGCTCATATTATAATTCAAGTCAAATATTATCATTTGCATGATGGAAAATTCCAGGAAATCTGTCTCCCTCCATTTGTCTATTATGGCGTCTGGACATACAGTGATAACTTTATCACTCGTAATTTCAATTTTTGTGAAATGAAGTTATGAATATATGAATGAAATTGGACTAAAAATAGATGTAATAGCATGTTTATGAGTTATGAAAACTATTGTAACTCCACTCATCTTTCAAATCATCGTGGTATGCGCTTTATTTAATAGAAATATTAATTTTTGACCCGAAAACAAGTTGAATTTGTAAACAAAAGTTTAAAATGGTAGTCGTCTACCATCGAATACCTAGTATCAACTTCTTTCTCCCCTCCTGTAAAGAATAATTAGAGGCCCAAGAGAGTTCCCTTTCTAGGACAGTATGTCCTACTCATTAGGATTGATAATCTACCAGCCATAATTGTTAATCTTCATCTGGTGACCTTCATGCTTTGCTTGTAAAGTGGTTTGTTTGTTGTATGGAGTACTCATAAAGGTAGGTCGTTAGGGCTTAACAGGCCTCCATAACTGCAGACTAGTCCAAGGACACGAGTATCCCCTGTATCGGCTTCCATCGTATCCCCTTGTTGGTCGATGGAGAAGATATTTGCCATTACCGGCCCATCAAGAAATAATTTCAGTCATTATTAACTCCAGCACTTAAGTGAATATTGTTAATATAATCATAATAAGCTCTAAAGGCGATGCTAGACGGGCGAAGCATGTTTTTATAATAGGGGAATCCACCGTGCATTTGGTTTCTCCATCATATACCCATTCTTTTTATTTTCTCATTATATCCCGGGTTCGATAATAAAGAAAAGGGGATTGGCGAATTGATGGGTGTTTGACGGCCATAGAAAAAAGATGAGAGGGCTTTGATACCGTGAGATGGGATATTTATAGAGCTGTGTGTATCCACTTGATCATGCCAACAGACAGACATTAACCTATTATGCATGCTCTGAACTATAAGGGAGAGGTCATCACTCTATGATTGAATGAGCAAGGGATAGTTTAGGCTACTTTACTCCATGGTCCAAAGGCTAGAGCTGCTTTCCAGAAGAGCCTAATTGTTTTAAGATTCCAAAGATAATTATTTGTTTTTATAAGACGATACATTAGTTCACTATCATATCGTGTATACCATGCAGCCTATTAGCCTGATCATCTACAAACCATTAACAAACCAAATTAGTTTTACTTTTTAGTTTAATGCTTTATCTAATTTCCAATAGTATTTTATGTCTTGCTTATTTCTGTGTTGACTAAGTAAAAGTTGTTTTGATGCCATAATTAGAAGTAGTCTGCAGTACTTGATAGTAACTAGACCATGACAGTAAATTTCCATACATGTACCACCAGTTACCTCATAATAATACAAGTGTTGCATAAAAGTGCAAATACATATATACATATGAATCTGTTTATTATACACCTAACTTGATGCCACAGAGTCCTCATACCATGGAACAAAATAAGATTTGTATATAGAAATGGAAATGAATTATTGAAAAGTCTCTGCAATTATATAAGGCATATTCACAGGGGCAAGGGCAAAGCGTTATTCTTATTTCTTAGTATCAGCAATCTGAAAGTATCTGAGTGAAATCCAAGCGCAGCTATCAACTTTTCTTGGATCCCCATTTGTGAATGTTCATTCTTATCCCGTTCAGTACTGGGCCCCGTTGCAGAAAGAGATACAATCGATTGCAAGTAACAATTGATTGTAAGTCGGAAAATGTGTGCATTTCAACCAATCAGATTTGCGCATGTCACATGATCTGACTTACACTTAATTGCAACTTTACAATCAATTGAAACTCTTAATTGTAATCAGAAAATTTGTGCATTTCAACCAATTTGATTTGTGGATGTTACATGGTCTGACTTACAATTAATTGCACCGTTACAATCGATTGCAGATCTCTTTCTGCAACAGGGCTCTGGTCCTGTAACTACTTGCGTTGGAGTCTATGGAGAATACAAGTAATACCAAAATCAACTAGTCTTAAAGGGATAGTTGAGTTTTGGTATAGAGGGCGCTACACAAAATAATTTGTTTGTGAGATAATGAAAAACTGAGTGTCAAATTCGAAAGAGCATACAATTTTAATGACAGAATAAACTTTATATGATCAAAATCGGTTCAGAAATGACTGAAATATCCATAAACATAACCATTTGTAATAAATGTGGGGCCCCACAATTATTCAATAACTTTGAACCAGCAGTTTTTTAAATAGTTGTTGATTATCTCTCTAATCACTATTTCAACAAAACATCACATGCACAGTATTTTATTTAAAATGGTTGAAACCGATGAGGGTTTAGAGAGCACCCTCTTCAGATTTAACGGCTCTTTTTTAATGATAACAGGCTTTTTACTTAGTCATTAGTAATTTTGTATTCCCTTTCGAGCATGGTGGAGTTATAACTATCAGTTTTTAATGTAATGGTGCAGGTTTTGGTTACTAAAATTCAGTTTGACCAAAATTGTACTCTCTTTACCAGAGCTCAACAATCCCTTTAACCCTCTCAGTACCATGGGCACATCAATGTGTAATAACTCAATGGGCTTTTCATGGCTTGGTACTGAGAGGGTTAAACAGGTAATTGACCCAGTCAGGACTGGTCCAATAACTACTCGGGCTGGGGTCTATGGAGAATGAATGTTATATACCAAAATCAAATAAGTCTTGAATGGTTTTATAATCTATTCGGGACTGGTTCCAAAAATACTCTGGTATTGAGATGTGAGGGCTGAGGTCTATGTACAGCGTGTAATACCAAAATCAATTTGTCTTGAATGGTTTAACGTAGATTCAGGACTGGTTCTGAAAGTACTGGGGATTGGGTCTATGTACAGCTCGTGTTATACCAAAATAAAATTGTCTCGAACAGGTTGGAAGTGATAATTAATCAGGGATCGGTTCTCCTGACTCATGAATATTCAAACCTTTAGGGACAGATGAGCTGCAGCTTACCCGACAGAGCAATATATCACCCCTTGGTAACGCCGTCCCTCTTTTAATATATAAATGCCAGACTCATTTAATACTGTAAATGCCATGATCTTTTATAGCTCATTGCATACAGGAACCTGGTGGGTCGTGTATTAACTCTATGCCGGTTGCTAAATCTATAGTAGTAGGGAACAGGTTAACCCATTGCCAACATGAACCTGGTGGGCCTGTATTCACTCTATATGAAGATTGCAAAATATAGTAGGGAACGGGTTAACGGTTTCATTGGTGAGCGTGGTCAGACTGATTTTTTTATTTAAAAAAATTTTTTTTTTTTTTTGGGGGGGGGGGGGGGGGGACACGTGAATTATTGGGGAGGCACACCTTATAAATGTATTTCTTTGCTTTGTCAAAAAATGCCTCCCCCCCCCCCCCCCCCATGCCCCCCTTCGCTACTCCACTGGGTTAAACTGTGCAGGACTGGTCCCCAGGAAACCTCTAGTTTGGGTTTTATGGACAATGCATGTTATAGTACTGGAATCGAATAGTCATGAAGGGGTTAAGAATGTGCACCCTCAAAAGATGGAAAACAATTGCAAACCAAATTTATGCATATTAACTCTTGTTATTTTACAATCACATAATCACATAATTTCATAGCCTAATTAATTAGTCTAACTTTAAAAAGAATTTATGCATTATTAACTCTGTTATTTACAATCACATAATTTGTAACACTCTTTGAAAAATTCATAGCTAACTAAATGTCTTTCAAGAAAGATGGCATAATTGTAGCACAATTATGTGAAAACAGGCTCCCATGCTTTACATGTATTCATACAGTTTCTATTGAAATCATTGGATTTTTAAAAAATGTAAAAACATGTTCAATTACAGCTGATTTTATAAAAAAAAACAGTTTGACCTTCCCCCTTAAATACTCCTACGTCTATCTATGTATGGGAAAAGTTTGAGACTTATTTTCATTCGCCTAATTCTGTATTTAGAACTCCTTCATGTTAGTCAAAATATTCTCTCTGCCTAGAACAAAACACAGGGATTGGGAAGAGACATCCACCATATGTTTCTGTGAATAAGTATTCTAAAGGTATGTGTTTTTTTTAAAAACCTATGTGTGTATCTGGCAGTGTGCATATTTTCTTGTAAACCAAGTTATTTTAGACCAAATATTTACACTACATTTATAGACAAAACAAACACAGGGTTTAGGCAACCTGCACACATCCACAATTTGTTGCCAAGAAAGAAAGAAACTTCCTGGTATCAGCTATGTAAGTTTTTTTCTTCTTCTTCAACCTAATCTGGTAGTGTACAGGGGCTCCTAGTATATAGTTCTACATCAACACCTGATTAATGAGAAGCACTTGTCAAAAAATATCAATTAGGGTCCACGTTCACTTCCAAGCCGTCACTAGTGGGAATTTTTGTTTAGCGTAGGTACGGTGAAACACAAATTAAGGAGAGGATTTCTGCTTGTTCTTTGGGGTTTTGGGTGACTTTAGGTGTTGTTGCCTCGCAACTTCCTTTTCTTGTAGGTCTGACTTTTATTTTCTCTATCGTTACGCGTATTTATCACATATTTATGCGCCTCGTGTATGTGCAGAGGATGTAGAAAGTATGAAGAGAAATGTCAAACTTTCATGTTGCGACTGTCGACAGGAGAGGATGAGGCACATTATTGGAATGAGTAACCCGGTGTGCTGGATCCTGAATGTGTTTCTGACCCTACCTACGCAAGCACGTCGACGCTGGTGGTCCATGTTGTTTCGGGAATCGCAGGAACAAACGCTTAATTTAAATCATTTACTGGCAACAATTAACGACTCCCGTGGGTGAGATGTACAAATTATAAATTGATGGGGACATTAGTACAGTATGTCAAGTACATGCATTTGTAGTTATGCAAGAAGAGACAGGTTCCATACAGGCATACATACATGTACGTGATCCAGGACATGTAAATTCATGGCTAGTATGCTCCCCGGGGAGTTGAGATGGTGCGCAAGATAATTGTGCGGGTTTGACCTGTACCTGATGACCAAGGGTAATAATAAAAAGCGCATAGGGACATGCAATTGTGCTTATGTGTTATGCGCTATATAAAAGTGTTTCATTATTATTATTATTATGTCATTCAAAAATGTTACCATCGTTCGTTATGGATGTGACGCACAAGATGCAAAGCTGGTATACCTTATCCCGTTCAGGGCTGGTCAAGAAAAAAGTTGAGATGGTACCTAGATGAAGATTGGAGAATTGGTGATGTACCAAACTCAAATAATCTCAAAGAAGGGGTTATATACATTACTAATTACTAAATGAAAGGCCTGTTGGTAAAGGGCACTAAGTGGGTGCATAATATTGGACTTATGAGTAAACTTGTAGGTTGAAAATCATATGGAATCAAAATAATCCTGCTTTAGACCAAGAAAACCCATAGTATGAATACTGTATCATATTAAGGGGAGACTGTACCTTTTTTTGAAAATTTCATTGTTTGGACTTTGTTTCTCTTTAAACTTGGCAGAAAGGTTTTTGAAGTGACAAAAAGACGATTTCAACAGTCATTTTGTATCTCGAGGTCACGGTCAAGGTCACAGGTCATAAAACAAAGGAAAACAAAGCGAATTTGTATTTCCCAAATAACTTTGTACCTGATAGTCCTATTGCTCTGAAATTTGGAGGAAAGCTTCATTATGCATGACTCTACAAGTTGAACTACAGCCATTTCATTACCATTTATAACAACTGATTTATGAAGCATTAAAGATAAATATTAATTACGAAACATGATATTGATAATTAAAATATGATTATTCAAATTATACATGTGTGACACATATAAGTGTAGTTCAGATTGTTCAGACAGGTGTCCTCTACAAGTGTTCCAATTTTCAGGTGAATTAAAGAAACTATAGAGAGTCAGAAAAGGAAACGGTGCCATAACGTTGGCATTATTCAATATCTGAGAAAGAGCCATTTAAAGTTTTGTTTTTCTTTATATTTTAAGTACGTTCGTCTCATTAATATCACTTTTTGAGGGGTCTAGAATACATATTTTGTGTTCAAACTTTGCAAGATGATAATTGAATGTACAAAGAAGATGGCTAAGTAAAAATACTTTTTTAGACATAAAATAACATTTTGGGCAAATTTTGGGTACAGTCTCCCCTTAAGCGATGCCTCTGGAGACAGATATCTTGCTGTAAACACAACAAACAAAACTTTTCTGGAAATAGTCCTTCATTTTTCATTTGATTTTGATAGGAAATATTATTGACCAACCAGTAATCTGAAGGCTGTGTCAAAAGGTCACTTTTCTAGCTTTAATTTTTGTGGATTTAAAATTTTTAATTTTTTTATTAATTCTACAGTTTGTCTGGATGTGCCTAAATTTAGAGCGGATTTGATGGAATAGTGGAGAAAAGAAAATAATCAAATGTTAGTGCCCAGGGCAAACCTAATGCCATTGATACTTGTCAAGGTGAATATTGGTACACTCTTGAAATACAGACCCTGGGATTAACCCATCCTAAGATTCTAAGTTGAGCTTAACTCTAAGTTGGACCTAACTATTATGGAAAGCCATTTGTTGCCTTGGAATACAATATATTCAAAAGCAAAACAAAAACAATATTAGAATTTTCATAAATGTTGCATCAAGAACATGAAATCTCCTTGATAAATAGAAAATATTAATGATTTGAATCAACATTTTATGCCTTTTAAAAAGGACTTTTATAGCAATTTTTCAAAGAAACTTTGTGAAACACCCCCCCCCCCACCCCCCCCCCCCCCCCCCCAGGACTGGTTCCTGTACATACTCTGGCCGTGGTCTATGGAGAATGCATGTTATACCCAAATCCACTAGTCTTGAATGGGTTAATGTATGGACTGTTAAAGATAGCAGTAGATAAGGTAGGACGGTTTATGATTGTCTGACCAAGATATGTTCAAATAAACGAACATGAAATGAAACCGAACATGAAATGAAACCGAACAATCGAAGGACAGTATATATCATATCAGTCAAAATGTGCTCAAGTCCAGGTTAATCACATTTAATCACTTACAAAAGTCAGACATCTAGTAAACATACAATATCGCCAGTTTGCAAACATCTGTCTGTATATAAGCACGCGATTCACTTGTCATAATTTAATTTATGATAACCCATATAAATGTACTAAAGTCCATCAGAGATAAGGATGGTCAGAATTGGCTGGCCAGAAAAAAAGCAAAGCTTGGATTTATAACCAAATAAAATTACGGTAACCTCTTGATAACCTCAAGCTCTGGATTACGTTGCCATCGTAATCGTGTTACGTTCTCAGACATAGTTTAGGGATTTTCCCCCTTATTGTTTAGCAAATGTAACTAAGTTACTCATATCCAGCAACGGTATATTAAGTAACATTTGTTATATTTTGATACAACATACGTGTAAAAAAAAAAAAAAGGCTAACAATTTTGAAACATTTCTTGACGTATTCGTGGAGCAGCACCTGCAGCAGTACATGAGCATGAACAAAATGTATGATATTATTATGTTATATCCAGACACATTTGAGATTCTAGTTAATCGTAGTAGTTCAGAACAAAAGTATGACTTGGTGAAACCTGTCTATAAAGACCACACAAGAGATAAAGGTAAAGTTTTTGTTTAGGCAGGTGGTCTTTATAGACAGGTCCATTCACACACACACACAGAGTGCTTTCTTGGGAGTCAGGATTAGTGGTCGCTAGGTGTTGGGTGGTTGCTATGGTAGATGTGACTGCATTTCATTCCTTTTCATTTATTTGTGAATGTAGTGAGCGTCTGAATAAACTGCTTGATTTACCCTTCTTTCTAATTCTAGGTTAGGGAGGAGTGATATGTGCTATTGTTGCTTGAACTTGGCATTTGTATTTCTTTTTCAAAGTGTGTTTATATCTGTATAGTATCTGTATTTTGTTTGTGTATAAGTGGCATTCACAAATAGGAAATAGGACCCTCCAAGCTTGTACCATTATTATATCTGCATCAGGGTTAGATTTTGCAGACTGTCCACTGACTTGTATCACTGCCATGACAGTGTCAAAGGCCAGCAGATCTCCCCTGACCCGCGACCTCCTAGTATCCCATCATGCACTGCAAAGGGAGTGAGTTTAGTATGTGTCACGCCCACGCTGCGTTCTCAACTTGCCTAGACTTCCGTATCCTTCAAATCTCATTCTAATAAGCTTGACCAACCCACTCAAAACTACAGGTCCATTTATTTGTACAGATACTTGTAACATGTTTTGTTTGGTATGTATTATAATTTGAACGATCTGTGGGTTGAATATGTAGGATCTGCATGGGAGTGGTAATTACATACCTTAAACTGTTCTCCTTCACAAGGGCTACACATTTAATGTTAAACCAATTCATGAATGGGCCCTATTCGAAATTCTATTTTTGACATCCGGGCATTGCTTGACCTATGTTATCTTTATGTTTCAAATATTAACTAGATATTTTCCTTGTCAGAGTTTGGACTGTCTCAGATTCTGACCCCATTCATCCTTTGTATTTCATTTCCTGCGCAACAATCTCCATCACGTACACCACTTAATGTTTATCTTTAAACTTTGTTCTCTTTATTTTTTGTCTAGAGCTCCAAAATTCTGCCTTCTATATGTATATTCCTTCTTGTTTCCAGTCAACTGGAAGGATCTGTCTTGTAGTTTGCCCACAGCGTGGCTGGCAATAATTGGCAGCCATTCTCAACTTAGTTTAACTTTAAGAAACAAAATGTTGAGCTTGAGATCCCAGTTATCTCATGTCCCTGTCAGGACTACGTAGTACATAGTGCTCCAGTAACCCTGGGATGTTTTTCCACTCTCCCTACAAAACAAAAAAAGGAGGCAAGAAAATAACCGGTCCTGCTCTGTTTTTGCGAATTCGCACCCCCTTGAGGGGGTTAGAATTACCAGTGAAAGGATGTCGTGGGGGCCCTCTCCATCAGATCAGCGTAAGACGCGGAGTTGATAGAGTAACAAAAACCATTATTACAAATCTGCCACCCCCACCATACCATGTCGGACTGACTGAACGGACAAAGTCTTTTTTGATAAATATATAACGTTGGCAAATTTTGCCTCTTCGTTTGACAAAGGGCTGCAAAAACCTCCCTTACATCGGTGGCATAATAAGACGGGAAGAGATGACCCTGGGCAATAAGTTAAGTGAGAGAGAGAGAGAGCTAGCTAGCTAGCAGACGGGATGTAGTGCAGATGGCTTGCACGGTCAAGTTCAAGGCCACGGTGTTATTAGTCAGAGAAAAGAAAACACAAAAGTCCTGGGACTCTCTCTCACAAATGGGTCTCTAACAGCTAAATGGGTATACAATGACCTGCCACTTGCGTTACGTTGCAACCGTCTAGCCCAGAGGAGTGATGTATGATTAACATACACATTTCATTTAATTTGATCCCTGGGCGCTGGCTGGTCTGGCGAGTCCACTTTCATTCAGAAATCAAATCGAGATTAGAGTTTAATCAACATGCACCACGATATGTACCAAGTCATGTCCACATATGTATATATATGACTTTAAAATTTGCTTCATGCATTTATTTTCAATTTGAAAACTGGCCAGCAAAAAAAAGAGCTAATTGTTATGGTGCTGAGTCGGACATCGGTTTAAACTGCCTTTCATGTTGATTTGTTTATAAACTTTATATTAATTGGGTGCTTGTTCTTAAATCCGAAAGGATCAGGCGAGAGACTGAAGCGGGGGTTTTGCTTCATGCCAGACCCCGCAGGCATGAATCGCAGCAGAAATATTGGAAGATTAATATTAGCATGGTAGGAATTATATATCTATATGATGTAGTGAAGATGATGGCAAGACAAACTGATCTGTTTGCCAGACAGCCTAAGACTCTTGAATATTCAACTCATCCCACACATCTGATTGCATATATATATTATACACTGGGAGTGGATTTGTGATCAAACTCGAAAACGAAGAAAAATAAATCATGAAGTGATATTGCGATCATGTGATTTCATACATTGTATCACATTCTTCCTGACTTTATATTTTATTTTAGGTTGCCTTTTTTTCTTTCAGGGAGCTGTCTAAGCTTGCTTTAGTCTGTCCACAGGTGCAGTCACATGTTATTGTCTGAGGCAATCTGAGTACTAATTTGTATTTCTCAATTACACATCTTGCACTTAATATTCCCGTGTTAAATTGTGTATTTTTTCTAAATTTTAAGTTATCTTTTTTTCTCATGTGACAGTAAAATTAGATTTTTAAAAAGATGTGAAAGTACTTCAGAAATGCTATGTCATCATGATGAAGGAAACAAAATATGAGTTGATTAATAAGGCTATTTCTTCTCTTTTCTATATTTTCCTTCTTCTTACACTCTCATCCTCCTCCTCCTCCTCTCCCTTCTCCCTGTATTCCTCCTTCCTTATCTTCTGTCCTTCCTCTCCTGACTCTATCTTCTTCAACGCAATCCCTTTTTTATGCCTCCGCAACGAAGTAACCGGAGGCATTATGTTTTTGGGTTGTCCGTCCGTCTGTCCGTACGTACGTCCCGTTCTCGTGATCGCGTTATCTCAAGAACCGATTGACGGATTCTCACCAAACTTGGTTCATGTATGTATCTTGGGGTGCCAATGAACTGATTAGATTTTGGGGTCATGAGGTTAAAGGTCAAGGTCACAGGGCTCATTATATATGCAAAAATAGCTTGTGATCGCGTTATCTCAAGAACCGATGGACGGATTCTCACCAAACTTAGTTCATGTATTTTTTTCTGATATCTGTCTGATTTGCCTTGATGTCCTGTGCACTGCACTTTTATTTCAGGCGTTTGCTGTGCATGCATGCAAATATCTCATGTCTGAATTCTATATTCTCAATGAGATTAATGTCTCATCAGTAATACATGAGTATTCCAAAATATACTTGCTTTCGTACCGAGGGCTTACATATCGGTGCCCGGAGATGTTCCTAGTTGAGATTATCTTGCTCATGAATAGATATTGACAGAAAATGTGCTATAATCCTCGAAAGTGTTTGTGGTCTGAGCGGATAATATCGATATCAGTCAAACCTGTGTATAGTGATAAAGTAAGAGTTACATTTTATTGTTAATCTCTGCAGGGGATCACTTATGGTGGCTGCCATAGACAGGTTGGCTGCTATAGACAGGTGGCCGCTATGACGGGTCTGTCCATCCTACATTGGCTGTATTCTCCTCAAAATTTTGTACTGAGCTTGAATAATTCAGAATGATTGACCCCTGCACAACATATTGCTGCTTAATTTGGACACTTTTTGCTGAAGGAATTATTCAGAAATAAAAATAGGTGTTATAAAAAAATCTAACATAACATCAGGGTGTTTTATTTTGATTGAATACTTCATGGTGAGTAATTATAAATCTAGAATGCCAAGATAATTGGAATTCAGCATTTTTGATAGATCAGATACTTTCTGTTTAGGTGAAAGGTAATGAAAGTATGCAAATCCAATTAAATCTTTGCGTGGGAATAAAATGTAATATAAATGTTAAACATTTGTTTCTTAAACAAGACTTACTTTCAACTGAAGGACACTGCTATCACATCAATATCATAGAGAACAAAACAAAAGTTAAGAGCATTCTGGAACTTTCCAGGACAAGCCTATATATGTTTAATAATCAACAAGATATATTTTAAGAGATCTATACATTAGCTGGAGTTGAATTGAACATGTTTTATTGAATGTATAATGATCAAAATAATCATGAAATCGTACCTAGGGAGTCGAGAGCTAGGGCACAATGAGTGCTGGTTTGGATTGTGGATGTGTATCCGATAACTGAGGTAATAGTATTAGACGCAGGTCCCTCTAGGAGAACAGTGCGTACAGCACTGACGAGTCTAACCCGGTTATTAAAAAACAAAACTAATTATAATGATTTTTTGAATTATTTAATATCTATCTCTCTTTCTATCCATCCTCCCACCTTGCAGTTCCAGCTGCCGGGGAAGATACGGAGGAGCTGATGGAAGGAGACGAGGCCCCGTCCCACTGCGACCTGGTGCAGTGCGGCGACTGTGAAACCACCTTTATGCTTTCAGACATTGTCAAATTCATTGCGCACAAGAGGAAATGCTGGAAGAAGGGCAACAAGGTGCCAGCCAAGGCAGAGCCCAGCGAACCGGAGGACGGCAGTCCGCAGCAGGTCGTCGCGGAGACGCCGTCGGATAATGAAGCGGTGGTGCCGCCGGTTGCCAGCAAGACGCCGACGCTGACGCCGATGCCGACGACCACCACCACGATGAGTCCGCTGGAGGCCATCTTGAGAGCTGAGAAACCAAAGATGATCACTCCCATCAAGAGATCAGCATCGCTGAGCCAGAGCATGGATGCCCCCTCTCCTAGGGCCAAAGAAACACAGACAGAGTCTTTACCAGGTAGGCTATGTGATGATTGCGTCTTGAAAGCTATGTGATGATTGTTGTAAGCTCCATGCAGTGCCCCACCCTTTAAACCCAGTGTCATGAAGGGCTGTGTGATTATTGTTTTTAAAGCCCCACCCTTTTTTAAAGTGTCTTTTTTAATAGAAACACAATCAAGATATTTTCCAGGTTTACTGATTTATTTTCTTGGCTAAGTGATGATTGTTGTAAGCCCCACTCTCTCCCCAGTGTCTCGTTAGAACACATATGGAATCTTTAACAGTTGGCTAGATATGATGATTGTTGTAACTTGTAATCCCAGCTTCGTTAGGAATACAGATATTTTGGACTGAGTATACAGAGTATATTGGACTGTATGTCATATACCTCGTTCCCCCCCCCCCCCCCCCCCCCCCGCGCCCTTTCTAACCAGGGGAAAACCATTTGAAGAGGGATTCATTGGGCAAAGCGATTTGTGCAATCTCGATGTGAGTTACAATATATGGGAAAACACAATATAAAGCCTGAAATGATGATTAAAATAGGGTCTAGAATGTAGACTACCAATGGTACAGCAATGTTAGCTTGCACCAGTATGATCAACAGAAGATATGAAAGAACTTAATGGGGAAAATATGAATAATTCACTCGGAATTAGTAAAATCCATGAATTAATGTCCTTTCCCAGGATAAGAGTTGTCTTATTTGAAGCCCAAGTGTCATATGTTCATTTTAATTGCAACAAGTGAGATTTTTATTTTCGACCAGGCAGCAATCCACCATGGGTTGTTCAAAAACCTAATAGTAAGACAAGTTCAAGTTCAAGTTCAAGATTCCTGTATGCGTAATAGAGGGAACTTTCACAGGGTCTGAAGCTGTTTAAATGTATGGAAACAAAAAGTAAAATGTAATGGGAAAATGTCGCAAAATGTCTCTGACTTGGGTCTATGTAGAAATGTCATGCTACTTACCAAAAACAAATGGTTTTAGATGGGTTATTTGTAGTTTTTCAATAATTAATTGGTTTAACCTATTACTTACTGTAAATTATTTTTTGCTGGTTGAATTTTTATTCAGCAGTGGTAGAGCTGACAAGTCTTCCTGATTGTGCAGAAGACTTCCTGACAATAGCCCAAGATTACTGCATCTGATACTGTCAATCTTCCTGATTATCAACAAATTATTGTCAATAGGTCAAGTATGCATTTTAAAGATATCTTCCTGATTTCTGATGAAATTTGCCTAAATCTTGAATTTCAATGTTCTTTCAAGGACAGTAATTATGTTTCAATTACAGTAAACAAATATTTCAGAGGGAAATGTCTCCTAATAATGGTGAATGTGTTTTGTTGGTTGTGTGTGTCAATGGTAAATGGCTACAGTAGTTATACATGTATGTAATTCAATAGTGGTATGTTCTGATGGTCATACAGTGACTGAGTACCCCAGCAGTTATACTTATAGGTTTTCCAACATTGAATGTTTAGCGGGCCAGATGTGTTCATGTGGTGTAGTCCCTGTGGCCTGTGATATGTTACACGATTAGGGGTGAGCACTAGCACTAGCACTAGCCCCAATGGACGGGGGTGAACTAGGGTGCGCACCTTCTCGATCCGGGCTTCCTTCCGCGCGCCTTAAATTTCCTCCATGCTTTCCTTTTTTTCCAAATCACTTATGTTCGGTTTATGTTCCCTGTGTATGTGTAGGTGTAGTTTAGATTCGAGGGCAGGAGGCGAAACCACATAGCTCACATATTTGCCAAAACTGTTGCACGTTTACTCTTAGCATGTCTGAATCATGTTTGAATCATGTTTTTGGAACATCTTGCACTGCAGTATACCATATTATATATGGGAGTTTGAAACTCCCATTTCACTGCAGTATACTCAAGGAACATGATTATGATGCACAGTTTGTTAAGAAGCATTGAATAGGTAGTGCCTGCATGTACACCATACATGACCTACTTTGATGATTTTTAATATGAAATAGCTTCACCCAGGTACAAATGTTCATTGCCGTACAGGTTACGGTTAAGTTCAAATAGATTTAATCAAATTTAATCTAGAGAAGGCCTAAATATGTTGTTTGTAATTCTACATTAATGGTATCCATTCTAGTCAATGTATAATTTTCCGACCGGCACAAAGCCAAATTACAGATTAAATTCCGTCTTTGATATGGAAAACTAAGGAGTGTTGGCTTCTCAAATGTATCCACTAAGGATGATGGGGGGTGTTTCACAAAGATCCTAAGTTGATCTTAGCACTAAGATGGTCTTAAATATTATGGAAAGCCATTAGTGTCTTGAAACAGTTTTATAAAAGTTATGTTGAAATGTATAAAATGTTGATTCAAATCATATATATTTTCTAATTATCAAAGAGATTCATAATCTTCACATAAAATTCATGAAATCTCTTTGATAATTATAAAATATATATGATTTGAATCAACATTTTATGCATTTCAACATAACTTTTATAAAACTGTTTCAAGACACTAATGGCTTTCCATAATATTTAAGACCATCTTAGTGCTAAGATCAACTTAGGATCTCTGTGAAACACCCCCCAGGATGTATGTATGCTGCTGGGTGATGATAGTTTGGCTGGAGTGGAATATCCCTGTTCTTTTTTAAAGAAAACATTTTTTAAAGCCTGCATGGTCAGCCACACTGAAATAGATAACTTTTCATCAGAAATGACCTACAAACCAAACCCCCTTGTGCATACATGTACATGTATTTTGGTCAGTTCTTCATCAGGGATCGGGGTGCGATACCTCGAAGATGCGATAACCAAAAGTACCCGGACCTTCCAAGGATTTAGGTTTACAAGCAGATATAGATCAGCATATTGGTTGCCCTGTAGGGTGGGACGAAGACAAATAATTGCACTTCTTAGTTTGTCTTATATAGGTTTACTGGCAGATTGAGATCGAGGTATAGTTTTCCCTGCGCCGTCGTCCGTCGTTGCAAAGCATAATCTTAAATTATCTTTTGATTACGTTATTTTGAAGAAATATTAGTGAAAATTCAATATTGTTTTAGAGTGGGTTAAAAATAGTCATGTTTTATGATCCTTTCCCTTCTTTAGTGTATTTGTGTGGTTTTTTTTTTCTTTCTTCTTCTAATGTTACAACCTATAAATCACTTGATCATTTTATGAAAATAAAATAAAACTCTCCACTAAAAATAACATACAGGTACATACATGCAGTAGGAAGGAAGAAAAAAAAAAGAGTCAAATGTTAGCCTATCCGTCTGTGTGTCTGGTTTGATGTATCAAGTCCACAAATATGGAACGCTTAATGAAATTTGATTAGGAAAAATTGCGGGCATGCATTTTGTGGGTTTACTGACATTAGAGCCATGTCAACTATGGTCTGAGGGTACATTTTGTGTTGCATTTGAGCCTGTAGCAGTCTCTAGACAGACATAAAAGTGAAGTATGGTATAAACTAGGGGGGAAAAACATTCGTTGAAAGGTCAGCAGACATTTTGAATTGATGTTGCAAGGTCAAGGTAAAATTGGGTGCTGGGGAAGAGACTGGCTCTGGCTTATAGTCTGCTGCACGGAATTAGGTCACGTCTATGTTGAACCTTTCTGCTCGTTCCGGTTTCTCTAAGCCCACACTCGGTCACCAATCTCTACAATCAATTGTAATTATGTTACCTTAATACAACAGATAAAATTCTTTCTTTTTGGGGCAGAAGGGGTGGTATTTTCCTTGATATGAATCTCAAAAGCGATGCATTTGGGGTATACTTTGAGATTGCTGATCAATGTTATATTCTATATTTAAACACATTTAAGGGATGAAACAATTTAACACAATAACCACCTGTTACAAGTGTATTAGTCTAGAAGTTTCATGTTCAAGTGTCTCAAATGCGGGACATTTGGTATGCACTGAATTGCACATGTTGCGCCTATTTGTTTGGTTGTTATTGTTGTTGATATGTTGATTTTTGTGTCTATAGCTATAATTTCATCATGCAAAGTACTGTCAAATATATACCTTATAAATTGTATTTCCTAGCCTTATGGTTGTTGCAAACAAGAGCGAACCAATTTCCCCAATGTACATGTATGTGTATGAGTGATTATAGCGTAGGATTGACTGATTGAGGTGGCCAGAGAGGTATTTAACTATGCTTGGCAAGCGTACAAATATATAATGTGTGCTTTATACAGGTAGCCACCATTATTATTTTTATATATAACAATCTATTACAAATTTGGAGTATCATATCATAGATTAATCAAATGATATCATGTGCTAGGCCTAAAAAGCAAACAAATTCATGGGATTTGATAACATTACTACACAATGCGCTATATAACGCTATAAATAACCATTATTTGTATTATAAGTAAATAACAGAAATTGTGAGCTGACGAGAGCTTACTAACATTGCTAATGATTGTAACTTTATTTCCTGTCGAACATTTAGTCCGACAGTCCCCCATTTCCCCCCTTTAAATCCACGTTCCCTTTGGCATGGCCCCTACATATGATTCATGATGATTTTACCAAGTGGCTTTGATTAATGTTCTGCCGAAATGTTCAGCCATCCAGCCAGGGGAAATTCAAAATCAATAATGTTGCAAAAAGAGCGCTAACATTTGTAACAAAATACAGAGAGTGAATTGAAATACCCTCTCCAACTATATGTATTCGACTTTGTAACATTTAGCTGCCCACTTGGGAGCTGCTGGTAGGTGAGGCACATGCCTTCATGTATTTCAACATTGCAAAGTGACGGATCATATCCCAAGAAATATTTTTAAATATGACTTTACCTGCCAGAATCTTTCCAGTAAAATCTGCATTTTACCCCCCAACTGAGCAGCAAAGTGTCATTCTAGGTATTTATACCTGCCAAGTAGTTATAAACTTAATAAAGTATTCCCACCCAGCAACGATTTCACCAGCAAGATAGACAACCATTTTTTCTTTTTTTTGCATTTTATGTTTTTTTGGACTGGTGCATGCATTTTGTTAACGGAATACTGACCCAAGGAAACACATGACTCTTATCCTTCAATAGGTGCTCCCAGGACGGACATTAAATCCATCCTTTATAAAGATGAAGATGAGTAGTATAGTGATGGAGGGTTAGGGAGCCCCCGGTGTGCAAGCCAGAGAAGATTGACTGTCATTGACAACATGGTCATCATCTCCGACTCCCAAGTCATTTTGTTGTTTCGTCATTTATTTGCCCCATCTCACGGAAATTCATACTGTTTCTTCATCTATTGAGGCTTTGTGCCCCATCTCTGAGAAGAAGGAAAAAAAATGTATCCCTATCTCTGAATGTTTTTTTCTTCTCTCTCTCATCTTTATGGCCTCTTTATCTCTGATGTTCTTATCTGGCATCCTTGAGGGGGTTCTGTTGTCCTCCAGGAAGGGATTGTGGAGGTATCCCAAGAGGAGTCATTGGTTGGATGATGAAACAAGTCCATTAACAGCTTAGGTCAATGCGCAGAGCCCACAGGTTATGGAGGTTACGCTTAGTATAAATATGGAGGAGGGTTTTAAGTTCTAAGGAGAAGAATTGAGATGCTCTGTATCTGTGGTTCAGAGTAAACATGCGGATCATTCATTTTATATTTCGCACCTTTCTAGTAGAATATAAAACAGGAGTGTCGATAGATCCTAACATTTTAGGAAAGTTCTGTTTTATTCTGCTAACTCTAACAAATATATAAGAAATAGGTAACTTTCGATTGGGTTATTTAATTGTACGATTATCACTCACAGCACACTTTATAGGAATGCTCAGACAAAATATGTTTTCTATTCTCTTTTGTTTTATTACTAGTAATTTAAACCGTTCCCTACTAGATTTTGCTGTGCACACCTATCGAGTTAATTTACAGAGCTCACCCGGTTATCCGTACTGTAGACAATGGGTTAAAACTTGACAAAAACGAAGAGAAAAGACTTGTTTTCAGCTGATAATATAACCTCTCCCAGTGACAGAACAAGTTGTGAGTATGTTACTGCAGCTGCTACGATTGGGATGACACGAGCTGCCAGTCCAACCTCAGCGGCAGGTGAGATGCGCAAACCATCAACGTGTCTCACTCGCGTATGAGGCGAGAAACACACCGTTTGCCCAGACCCCTAGCTGTCTGCCGATCACCTTGCCACTTGATCTAAAGCCCTCTCCCCCATCTCTCCTCCATCTCCACGTATGTTGCAGTGATTAAAGCTGCAAACATCGTGAGGGCTCGGGTGAGTCGGAAGGGTCTGCGGAAGTCGGAATGTTGGCTCACGTCACGCCGAATATCCTGCTTGCTCTCTCCTCAGACCTGCCAGGGCCATCAGCGGAGAGCCGCGGGGAGAGAATGATTGTGAATGACACAACTTGTAAACTCATATTGTCACACGGATAACTAATTAAAGGACTGCGCGCATCATTTTTCTTGATTATTTTCATATCTCTTTGAATTATAATGATACTGTGCTGCTGCTCTAAGGTGAATAGTGATATATATGTGTACATCAAATCATCTGTTTATACTACCAGTTCGTCATAATTAGACATACATGAAATACCATTATATATTTTCAGATGGAGGACATTTGCATATACGTTGCATGATATGCTGGTTTTGTTGCATTTGAACAATTTAGAAAAATACCACGATGCATTCATTTATGACTACTAACTATATTGTGAGTCAGTGTAGTATCCTACATCAACAACAAAAATGTCTGATTCAATATATAAAGACATTATGCACTTTACAAGTTACACATATCTCTTTAAGAAAGAGAAAAACATTTTAGTGTGTTTTCCTGGAAAAAAACCAAATCACTTTTGACTCACTTAAGGGAAGAATTTTACTTAGTTTTTGTGCTGACCCCCAAATCACACCAAAGATGGCATAGAACATAGAAAGCTCCCATCATAAGTCGATACATTGTGCAAATAAAACATTTTATACATCAAGACACCTTTAGGTTTATACATTTGTCATATTCAAATGAATCATTCTAGTTCAAATACAAAACAAGTTAAACTGTATGTGAACTTGTGATAAACCAATAGATAAACAGGTTGATTGAGCCCATTTAACCCTTTCAGGACTGATTGATTTTGGTATAACACACATTCTCCATAGACTCAAGCCTGAATATTTTCGGAACCAGTCCTGGGTGGTGTTTCACAAAGATCCTAAGTTGAACTTAAACTCAAGTTGGACTTATCTATTATGGAAAGCCATGTGTAGCCGTAGAATAAAATATATTCAATACCAAGAATGCAAGTATTTTAGACTGTCATAAATATTACATCAAAAAACATGGAATCTTCTTGATAATAGAAAATATTAAAGATTTAAATCAACATTTTATGCCTTTGACAAAGGACTTTTAAAACAATTTTTCAAAGAAACTAATGGCTTTCCATACTTTTTAAGTCCAACTTAGAGATAAGTTCAACTTAGAATCTTTGTGAAACACCCCCCTGAACGGGTTAAGACAGTTTTGGGTATAACCGGTACAAGCCTGTACGAGAAAACATAGCAGGATTTGCTTGAGTTATTTTCTGTTTAATAATAATGATTTGATGCTATAAACATGGACCCCATATATTTGCGGGGTTTAAACTGTCCACTGCAACTTGAAAATAATGTCCACTATTGCTATGAATTCTTGCTTTTGGGTCTTCATTGGTCAAACTAAGAAAATATGTACGGTTCAGTATTGTTCAGTATTGCATTTTAATCCATAGACTACAGGAACCTTGTGGGCCCTGTATTAACTCTATGGGAATTTCACAATCTAGTGAGGAACAGATAACTCTGTCCCATAAACTCTTTCTCGGGTATTAAATCAGAAGAAGAACAATTTTGAAATCTGGCAAACAACATTCTTGTTTTCAAAAGATTTTCGAAGATCTATCAAAGTATCATTAATGCAGTCTGGCTTTATCTCCAGTAGTCCACACTATGTACCGCCTTGTCTGCGGAATAATGGATTATGATAATATTCATGAATGTGCATCGTGTGCGTGTAAAATGTGCATAGAAAGTACTAAATAAAGTAGCCAACAAATCGTAAGGAGCTTTGCGACCTTGAGCTATTAAGTAGCAGGGAACATTTCCTAAGTACAGAACAGTTAAGTACGAAAATAATAGTTATTTTGTTTTTGTTTTCTTATTCTTTTTTTATTAATTGTATACCATTTCATATTTGTGCATCAAAGAAAAGAAAAAATGTCCAGCATATTTCAAACAAATAATTGTTTGCACATTACGATTCATGAGAACGGTGATAACACCTGTATTTTCTTTTAGACAAGAGTTTGTGGAGTTATTAAAGTAACCTTGGAAAAAAAAGACAGGAATTGTTTACTAGAATGAAGGTGCCTTAGGAAGTTCTGGACAAATAAGTAATTCAAGTCAGGGACCAGTACCTGTATTTGTCATATCTACAGAATGTTAGTCACCATATATAATTACTACCTGGTTATAATTATGTACAGTCAGTCACGGTAGCTCTCTCGTCCAAATTAATTAAGCCAAGAGTGGTCTAAGCGTTGTGGACTATAGATACATAAGATGTATTTCAAAATGAAGATGAAAATCCAGCATTATTAATCTGTTTTGATTTGCTTTTGATGAGGCCATCACAATGATTTTCATTAGTGTGGGTATTCAGGTTAATTAGGAACAGTTTTTAATGACCAAGTTTAATAATGGCATGTAATGGCTGCGATTATAAAAACATCAAATTTGTTACCAATATTTTGACCTTAATGTGTCAACAGTGTCCATGTAGCAATCAATCATCGCACATCTCAGTAGGTGTCGGTGATGGATTCTGAAAAATTACCAAACTGAGCTTAAATCTTAACTGTTTGGTGACGGACCTCTAACTGTAATGCCTAACGACAACTGAATTGATTCAGATTTGAGTTTCTTCCTTTATCATGGGCTCAACCAAAATGTTGAATGCTATGAAAAAAGAGCTGAATAGAAACCCATTTGCCATGAAGAGCACTGCAGCCAAATATAATATTACTGACACTGCTGTTTCTGTCATTGGTAATGGTGATCGAGATGATGGTGGTGGTGATGATGATGATTATGATGATGATGGTGGTGGTGGTGGTGATGGTGGTGATGGTGATGGTGATGGTGATGGTGATGGTGATGATGATGATGATGATGATGATGGTGATGATGATGATGATGATGATGATGATGATGATGATGGTGATGATGATGATGATGATGATGGTGATGATGATGGTGATGATGATGATGGTGATGATGATGATGATGATGATGATGATGATGATGATGATGAATTCTGTCTGTTGATGCAGATTGATATCTGCTGTAAGTATTTTACATTTTTTTAAATCAGGGATTGCAGATTTAAATCAATCCATTCAAACGACCGATATAAAAAGAAAGATTGAATACAAAAGTAAGAAAATCATAAGAAATTGAAAACAAAAAAATTCAGGGAAATATAAAAAGTGCATCAGAAATTGTTAATTCTTTGTATTTATTTGTCTCTCTTTTGGCATAGAAATTGATTAAAAATTCACTTTTTTTTTGGGGGGGGGGTTTATTCATTTTAGATTATGCACAATCTTTTTGTGAATCCATCTATAAAAATTTGAATAAAACATCAAAATAAAATTTTAAAATTAGATCAAACTTTCTTTGAAATGTGATTGAGAGGTAAGATCAGAATGTTCTTTTTTTGTCATTGAGAAATAGGAAATGTTTTCAGAAACATGAAAATCTTAGAAAGAATAAAAAAACGGTGCAACACTGATTGTTTATTATATATCATGAGCATCCAACCTTTTTTTTTTCCATGTATGTTATTTCAGTTTGCACTACCCTTGGAGGTAGCCCTATAGTGAGTCGAATGTTGATGACAATGTTAAGAAGACGGGGATTTGTCGCAGATGAAGCTATCCTCGCTGATAGAGCTCCTGGTATGAGATGAGACAGCTCGGGATGTGCCGTGATGCAAATTGCCTCCTGCAGTCCTGTCCAAACCAGTCAAATGAAGAAGTATTCCATTAGCGGCGCGCCCCCTGTCCCCTCTCTTAGTGCGCACCGCTCGCTTCATCAACCACTGCAGTCTACGGTTTCGCCAGCGTCGGTCCGTGCACCCGCACCCCCGTCTCAGCACCGGCCGCGCTTCTTTCCTTGGTAAAAGAATGAATGATGGGAAGCATTAGATATTCTGTAGGCAGTGCGCTCCTCCTTGGGGAAAATCAGTCATGGAATTCATTCATTGTAACATAACCTAGACATTCAAACCAAGCCAGACATCCATGATAGGCTATATATGGAAATGCAGAGCTCTCCAGGCTTAAAGGGAAAGTCAAGTTCTTGTCAAACTTTATTCCAGTGGCTAAAACTTGTATGTTATCATTAAACACCAATAGTTATTGTTCTACCATGCTTAAATGGGAGAAAGAAATCTGAAGGTTTCATTAATGAGGCTGTTTTAATTCTAATAGAGGACAGTATATTAAGGCACCTGGAAGATTCAACCTCTTTTCTTTAACAGTTGTACATTGTAAATGTGATTTTTCATCTTTAAATAAACATTTAATAGAGAGATTAACAGAATTGATTTTTGGCAAATTCAGTACATTTTCACAAAAGTGTATGGTTTATCAATTAATTTTTTGATCATTGATATGTGGATATGTGAACTAAAAGTCAATTCCTATGGCTTTTATTTGTAGATAAATATTAGCCATTTCTGAGTGGATTTTGATCAAACAGGCATTTTTCTATGTTGAAAATGTTGTGCTTTTGCAATTCCTGCACTCAGTTTTCCTCTACCTTTCAAAAGAGTTATTTCTGAAGCGCCCTCTACACCAGAACTTTACTTACTCTTTAAATGAAGAAAACAGAGCAGATATGACCCATTGGTCTAAGTTGTTCAGACCCATTCTACATGTAAGGGGATGAGAGTCAGAAGGAATGGCTCAAGGCTGTTTGTGGTAGATACTGTTAAAGTTTTTAAAATGTCTTCATGGCAGACTAGTCGCCCAAGACTCGATTCCTCACACCATAAATCTCGGCAGCGACTGATCCATACACGTATACGTGTTTGGCCAGACTCGCAAACCAACTTTCGCAAAATGATTGATGAAATCAATGGGTCGCAATCCTTTCCCAGTTCTTCGTTTCATGTTTTGAAGATGAATTGGAGCGGGCGATAGGTGGACGTGAAACACATTTCAAAAATTGATTTGACCTTTAGTTGGCAATTTAGATTGTTGAGCTTTGTTTTATTTCCAAGATTCTTTTCAATTTTTGTTTGATGGTTAATAAATAATATCATACTATACATCTTCTCCAATCCTCTCCTCTGAAACAAATCACACACGTACAAACCCCTATTCCTTTACTCCTTCATAGGCAACTTGAATAATTACTGTAACTTTTGATTTAACTCAATGAATGCATTTAACCCTGTCACCGCCACTGTCCGTATCAATTGTGCGGTTTACGGGAAGCCATCGGAAGCGCGGAGATCATTGTTGCCAAACGGAAGTCCTAGCTGAAGAATGCTCAGTTCTCAGAAGAAGAAAATGGGCACGGATGATGGTAGGAGAGCATAGCCACCTGTTGATAGATCCTTTTCAACCAACGGCTCAATTCTGTTGATACGATTTGGTTTAATTTCATACATTGATTTAAAAATGTCAACTGAAAGACGTGCCTGATGAAAAGCTCTCAAGGTCAAGAAATCAATTAGACGAATTCTTGTTTGTCGGATGGTTATCGTATATAACATACAAAAATCAAAATTGCTCAATGTTAGGAACATGTCTACCACACCCAAGGATAATTCCAAACAGAGATTAAGACGGGAGCTTTACCCAATTCGTCGAAAGCTGGTCACTCCGCAGACCCCGACATGTTTGTATCCTCCGCAGAAACATCTGCTGAAAGCTGCAAACACCTTTGTATATTTGATATTCCAGTCCGACTGTTTACTGTCCCAAATCTAGTGATCCGCCACCAATCCTGTTTGAGATCACAGATCTCATGTTCTTGTTAGCGTGGTACATCAGCGGGTCTTCTTCCGATCCACAGTGGTTGCTCCGTGTTTGTTTTCGCTGGCTTTATTGGCCTACGGGCTAAGCGTTCCAGTACTCCAGATACGTTGTGCGCAGTTGTTGTTTTATCATTCTTGGACAGAACGCATTGTACAAACTTTTCTTTCTGCTTTGGCGACCCCGAATATTTGTTTCCCAATCTGAAACTTTTTCAACTAATTTATGTAAATTGCTTCAAATACATTGATTACAAACTTATTACATTTTTACAGAAACAAATATTTCCATCTCAGTATATAAAGAATAAATATTTCTTTGATTTTGTTATTGATATACACAGTTAAAACAAATCTATTTTTGTTGGAAAGGGATTTTTCATGATTTCCAGGTTTTTATCAAATTTGATTTTTAATTTGATAGAGTTGAATGCTTTCCAAAGCGGTCAATCATATTTTTGATAGCATTTTTTTCACACAGAAATATTTACTAAATATTGGATTTTAACAATTCTGAGCAGAATTCTGGCATCTCGATACACCTCCAGGCATGCATGTGAATAGTATGTATGTAAGGCATGTAAGAGCCACGTAGACATTAAAATGGACAGGCATGCAGCCTCGGAGATGAATAAATGTGCAAACGGTCTGACGGTTCATCAAGCGCGTCGCCGTTGTTGTGTTGATGTATGTGTTCTTAATTACAGTATTTAGTTTCAAAAATACATCAACAGGGGGGATGGGAAGAGTAAGCAGTTGACACACTTAACCCACTTCTACCACCATAAAATATGCCTTGATTTTTTATCGCATCATTCTTCAATTTACAATTGTGGAAACGGGTTAAATAAATGTTTGCCAGAGGGGTGCAATCTAGATACTTGACGGGGGCATCAGTAAGGGAAACCTTACCCCACTCCTCTGCTTTCTTACCCTTTATTTCCCACCAACAATATAATACAAGTGACTCACAACCGTGACCTTTTTTCATAAAACATTAGATATCTCAAGTTTTCATTAGTACTGTTCTGTCTTTGCTATAATTTGCATGATTTGGTGCAGGGGAAAGGGGAAGGGGGAAGGGGGGGGGGGGGAGAAGATAACCTTTACATGGTGAATACAAATTCTGATCAAATGACCCAGTTTGCATTTAGAATGAGACATGCGTCCTCCTTTCGCCGCAAAGTAATGAATAGGGTGAATCGAGATTTCTGGCAACTGCGCGAAATGTAGCGAAAATGTTGTCTCTTTTTCTCCAAATATTTTGATTTGTTTCATCATTTTCTGATAACTTCCCTCATTACTGATTTATTTGTAAGAATTGAACCGTGATAATAAAAGCCAGTGTGGAGAGGGAAAAAAGTAATATTCTGTCAAATTGGTGAATGAAAAGAGTTTTTATTAAATACTACTGAGAGAATGCAGAATTATGGATTTCTCTTGAAAAATGAAAAAAGGGAGGACCTTGTTCCAGATTGAGCTGCCAATTATAGTTATGTGTGCGCATGCTCCCCCTATGTCACCTGTGTATTGCGGTGTGCCCGAGGTGTCGTGTCTGTGTTGAAAGGCTGGGCTGATTGGTTAAATTTGAAAGGATCACTGTTGGTTTGATATGTCATCATGATGCGCTATCAGTGAGCATGATGATGACAGGCCGCCATGACACGATCACTGTCTCCATGCGAGGTACATGTAGATGCAAGCAGCGCGGGTTTGAGCGGAGACATTTTGGTGATTAGAGCCAGGAGCATCGCGCTACGTCAAGGGAGAAGGAAGCTAGTTGGGAGGTAGGGAGGAGAGGCTTGAGCCAGCGGAGAGAACTAGATCAGGCAGATGGTTAGATGTCCGGACTCCGGCTTGCCCCCCTATGGCCTCCACTGACCCGGATTAAATGTCATCCATGTCCCACCAAATGAACCCATTTGGATGCATGTCTGGGCAAAGTACATTAGCCTACATAAGGCATATGGCAGCAGGGGCTGGGAGAGTCGACCAGCGAGTCGCTACAAATTGGCCCGGAGAATTAGGCCATGCAGGCAAGGGTGAATACCGACAGTCCCCGTCGTCTGCGAGCGAGGGGAAAAATAATTTTGTTTGGGAGCAATATACGTCTGGCGAGATAAGTGTATTCTGAAGGAATGCGCTGGGACATGGTGTGCTCCCATAATCATAATTCCCTGTGGGAAAAATGATTTCTAGTCAAATATATGTATGTGTGGTTTAATTTGCTGATGGTGGTATCCGTAATTCTACTAGCCCCCGTACAAAGGTTACTGGATCTCAATCCAGTTGATGGAATTAACACAATTTCGTTCTCGCTTCTTCTTTTTTTGTAAGGCAGTTTGTTTAAACATTTTATTCATGACTCTTTCTATCAGCGCTGATGACATTGCTGGCTTTTGTCCTATAAATTAGTAGGCTTCTTCAACCAGAAAGTCATTCATGAGATACATGGGAAATCTCTCCGGAGGGGGGGGGGGGGGGGGGGGGGGGGGGAGAGGGGAGACTAGTTAGTCACCTTTTCTCACAATAATCCTAATTTGACCATGTTTTTGATTAGCCCACTATTTGACACATTTTCCTACCTTCAATCATAAGAGGAAGATTCTGTATTCAGTCTGACCTCAGTTTTCCGGCCATCCGGTATCCTTGAAAGTCAGAAACTTTATTAATTAGACAGGATCTTGCAGTTCATATGTTTGCTGTTGGTTTTTTTCCATTTATTTCCACCGAAAATTTTCACTTGAAACTCGTGCAACGTATACATAAAACTTGCAGGATATATGATATGCAAGTTATAATTATACCAATAATCATAGCTACAAATATTATCATTTGCATGAACCCTACTGAACTTCATACAAATTAGGAGTTCAAACATAATTTGCGTGGCACAGTTCTGGTCAAACCACATTTTAGTAACTTTATCTTGTAAGTTATCATTAAAAACTAATAGTTACAGTTCAATGATGCTTGAATGGTAGAAAATCATTTAGATGACCAAGTGACAGGGCTATTTTCATTCAAAAGGCAGCTGTTAACACAAGAGGGCGCCCTCCAGACACCTAAAAGTTTCAACCAATTTTTTTATATCCAAAAATATGAATGTGATGATTTGTCAAAATAATGATTCACTAGAGAGACCATCAATAACAATTTTAAGGCCATTCCGGTTTTTGTTTTTTTAAATGGGTAGGATATTGAACAAATGTTGGGCCCCAACATTTATTCCAATCAAATATATTTATTGATATTTCAGCTGTTTTTGTAATCGTTGTTGATCAAACAAAGTTTATTATGTCTTTAAAAGTGTGTGCTCTTACGAATTTACACTCTGTTTTTTATCACCTTACAAAAATATAATTTCTTGAAGCGCCCTCTAATCCAAAACTGTACTATCCCTTTTAATATCCGGATGGATGGTAGCGCGACGTGGCCAGATATAATAGCCGTGGTTGGACTGCTGTATATATACTGTAGGTTCTATTATAATGTTACCAAAAGTATGTTTCTATTGGTATGCTGTCAATTATTTATGGCAAGCTGGACGCATCTGCCTTCATAACGCAGCTATAGGTAGAAAAGAGAAAAGACCGCCAGATCAAGCTTCCCCTGACCAACATTCATGTCGCCAGGGGAAATGGGGCATGCCCGATTGGGTTGAGAGAGGGGGGGAAATGGGATCGAATGCTGTCAAGCAACATACAGGTTGGATCGGTTGTCATAGCCAACAATGTTGCATCCACGGGCGTATTAAACTGCCTCCTCCTTCTGCTGCTGTGCTGCCCCATTGCCAACTCACAGACATCTTGCATTTTGAAGACTTAACCCGTTCCCTACGAGATTCTGAAATGCCCATAGACTTTGTACATAGCCCACCGGGTTCCTGTAGGTAAGAGGTTAAAATTGAGAAGTGTTGGTAACACAACAAAACTCATACGTGCAGCCATCTTACATATCGTCCTCATTGGATGCTTTGTGCAAAAAATTATCTTCAGGTGTACATAGCATTCTTGAGAACTGCACATTATACACTTAAAGGGACTTAGTAACATTGTCCAAATCCTCAAAATCCAATTGGAATTCTAGCGGTTTCCTCATACCTCGTTGTATTCGTATTTCCCTTTCGTTAAAAACATATTTACGATTGAAGTGTTCAGATGTTAAATTATCCACTGGACCGTCAAAACTGTGTACAAAGTGAGTGCAATAAGTTAGTGAATATCACTTTGCATTTTTGCCCATTACTCTGCCATATAACATCCATTTAACTTGAAATTTTCACACAACACCCAGCAGACATATCAGATAACAACAATATACATTGTATCAACCACTTATCACTTTTTGTACATGTCAACAAAGTTACTAGATCCCTTTAAAACCTGCTTGATGTGAATACATAATCCAAGTACCAAACAATGTTATCAATATCATCATTCGTGAGTAGCCAAATGTATTTTATTTGCATGCAGTCATGAATTCCGTGGAGATATACGCGATACTGCAATTCCCAAAGTTTTAACCCATTGCTTACGGGAACCGAGTGGGCTATGTACAAAGTCTGTGGGGATATTATGCTTGATTTTAGCCCTCATATATTTTGCCCTGCCAAAAAAAAATCAAATTGTTTTAAAGAAAATGTATTTATTAAAACGAGCTAATAAATATGAAATAAATTGTTGTCCAAAGTCACCCTGGTTTAAATTCAAAATATATAAGTCAAAATCTGATATTTTCTCTTCTTCTTTAAAAAAAGTTGTGTAGAGCTTAAACGTCACTTATTCCTGTACTGAATATTGTCTTGCAAAGGCATCAAATTCTTCAACAACCACCCATCAATATTTCACATCATCCAAGACAGGTAGAATGATGATTCCTTCAATGTATTTATCATAGGTCATTTTTCTGTGGTGAGACGAAAACAGAATGTAGCCCCCAGGAAATCCTGTTCTCCAAAACCTTTGAAACAGAAATATCCAGGGACTTACTCCCAAACTGTTCATAGGCTTTGCAATAGATAGCTTTCCCCCCATTACTCTAAAATAAAAATGACCCTTCACCAACTCCACTGCTCTGCCCTGAAGCATGAATGATTGACCTCAATTTGTCTTGTCTTCGGGGATCCAATCCATTTGCTTTTGTTCATGTTTACACCATGTTTACACCTATATCTCTGATTCTCTGCATGATGGTTGTGTCTTTGGGAATAATTTGTGAGTCACCTTTGACAACAAATTGTGTTGTTTGTCTATTAATTCAAATTGCCGATATTAGCTCATTTCATAGATTGTGGTGTTAATTTAAAACAAAGTGTTACACCGAAATGTTTTGTTTTGTGTCTTTTTAAATAAATTTTTTTTTAAAGACATGTTACAGTAGAGGTATTAGGTATGACAAATCCATATTTTACTTTGTTGACATCAATTTAATACTACCTCATAATGTTATGCAGCAATGTACAACAACAACACACTGAATAATAATCCAGGGGGGTGTTTCACAAAGATCCTAAGTTGAACTTAACTCTAAGTTGGTCTTAGCAACTATGGAAAGCCGTTAGTGTCTATGAAACAATTTTTGTAAAATTTATTTTAAAAGGCATAAAATGGTGATTCAAATCATTGATATTTTCTATTATCAAGAGAATTTCATGTTATTGATGTAAAATTTATGAAAAGTCTAAAATTCTTGCATTTTTGCTCTTGAATATATTTTATTCCAAGGCTACAAATGGCTTTCCATACTTTTTAAGTCCAACTTAGAGTTAATTTCAACTTAGGATCTTTGTGAAACACCCCCCTTGTCCCATTCAGGACTGATGGATTTTGCTATAACATGCATCCTTACAGACCCCAGCTTGGGTATTTTCGGGACCAGTCCGGAAAGGGTTAAAATTATAATAACTTTGAACTGCATTCTTTCAAATAATGTATGTGCAAGTTATGGTCAGCAAGGAAGCTGACACAGCAGATTTCATGATCAGACCAAACCGGATCAAATTGAATTACAGTTAATATCGATGATGGAGAGGTCCTAGAACTGACCATCCCGGACACCTAGCGCTCTGTGACCGGGCGAGATAATGCCAGCTTCCTTATTAATTCATAGATACTGCATCCTAGCCGGACAGAGGCATACTGTATGTATACATGTATGCTACCGAAGAGAGGGTGGGTTAAGGATGAAGGATGAGGGTATGAGTTAACCCATGCAATACTACTTTGATTAACATTTAGCATAAGTATATTCCCCACAGACTCCAGCCCGAGTATATATTTGTACAAGTTCTGAATGGGTTAACCCGTTCCCTTCGAGATTCTGAAATCCCCATAGACTTTGTACATAGCCCACTCGGTTCCCGGAGGCAAGGGGTTAATAGAGAGGATGGGAGAGAAAGAGATTCAAGTAGGAAAAGCTGTGTTGAATGAGAAGAGAGAGAGAGATGGAGAGAGGGGGGGGGGGGGGGGGGGAGTAGCTTCAATAGTGAGGTTAGAGAGAGGAGGAGTTGGGTATATAGACAGGGAGGGGTGGGGAAAGATATCAGGCGGGGATATCCGGTCAGTTTATACCATAAAAGAGAGAAAAGGACAGAAAGCCATTTTGACATGAATAAGGAAGAAGGTGGTTTATCGGAGCAAAAAAAGGGGTACATCAATGGAGAGCTAAGAATAGAATGAAATGGCGTAGGTGGTGTGGTGGGCTGACTTGACTCTAAGGAGAATTAAGATAAAAAGAGGTGTACGGGTAGAGTACCGTGTGGGGTACAGTTGAGAGGGGTTAGAGGGAGACAGGTAAGATGGGGTGAGGTGATAGGATGATTTGGTTAGACCATGAACCCTTACCAACATTTTCAAAGAAATAGGAAATAAGGCAAATAATTGAGCTGTGAGGAGGCAAAGAGTATAGTCTAGAGATCTATTATAATTGAAATATAAATAAGAAAGAAGCACCCATAGCCAGAGGCAAAATACAAGTGTAGCAAAGGGAAGAGGACAGATGAAGCATTGATGGAGGAAGCCTGTCCAGAAGTGTTACAGCAGCAAGAAAAGTTATCCAGGCTAGGTGTGAAGGTCAGATTTAAGAGGCGATGGGGCATAGATGACAATGACTGAAAGGGATATATGGGAAATGGCAGAAATGAAGGGAAGAAATGTAAAGATTTGCGGAGAGAGTCGTTACATGTATCTGTCATATAAGCGTGAAGGTCAGATTCAGAAGGTGGCAGCCCAGGCATATATAATGAAATCAGTGGGTGAAAAGGGTATTAATAGCAGAAGTGAAAAAAAGGCAAAACTTGCCATGGATTTCAAAAGTGTTAGGTCTCTGAAGAGATTGGAGCGTTCAGTGATTGGGCAAAAGGGAGGTAGGTAGGGGTCAGGCAGGGCATAATCACATATTTTACATAAAATATCTGTGAAATAGTACTACGTGTGTACATTGTATTATGGAATTTTCATAGACAAGGACGTACACAATGTCTTTGAATAAATAAACAAAACAGATGACTTTATAGCAATGAATGGACAATTTATTTAGCTGCATAAATATCTAATACAAAGCAGGAGGAGTGATCAGACTTTGGTTAATTGAGAGGAATATATGATATGCCAAGCAAGATGCTGAAGACTTTCCTACTGAATACTCAAGTTAACGAGAAAGGAAACCAAACCAATTTTGTTCAATTCTTATTTATAAAGTTGCAACTATCTGTACAAGTTGCAAGAATATTAAATAAATTCATATCTATAGCTAGACATTAGCCATCGATCAAGGGAACGAGGGCTCATTTCTGCACTGGTCAATGAATATATTACGATGATATTTGTAGCCCAAATCGGTTCTGATGCCTTCAATTTTTAAATTCGCTCAGGGTTGCAATGGTCTTAATCACATTCACTGCGATTTTCCACCGTGGTCGCTGTATTATTATGCAGATGATCTCGGTTGATAATGGGCTTGACAGTGTTCCGGAAAGCGTTTTCAACACCCTTGTCTGATTGCCGCGGTGATCTCTTTATCTCACGATCTAGGGACCAATAGCTATCAAAATGTGTATTTTGAATCCTCTCGCATGCCAACTGTGCCGAGTACAAGAAATTACGAGGCATATTTTTAGAGGTTTTGACATTTTCTTATGGATGAAGTGTGGGCGGGGAGTGTGTGTGTACAAACTAAAAAGCAAGTTTATGAGATGTTTGTTCTCTATCTCAAATATTGATACCTACGTTGCAAAATTAATTTTCTATCTCGAATGTCTTTCTATAACAATACATTCTCACATTCATTACTTATTTCAGTCTACTCTGCCTGTCATGTTCTCCAGATAATATTCATATGAGCTGGGTTTTTTTTAAGTGATCTTCCCAACCCAGTTTTAATATCACACTTTTTGTGATGAGTATTTAATGAATGTTGGCTATACATGATGGACGAAGAAAAAAAAGACGGGACAACGGGGAAAAACATCCATTCAAAAACCCTCAAATGTGGGTCAGATGATAAAAGGGTAAAGAATTGTGACCTAAAAAACTAGAAAAATAGACTGGAAACATGGCCTAGTGCATGGATCCATATTTAACCCCTTGACCACTGGAACCGAGTGGGTTGTGTACAAAGTCTATGGGGATTTCATAAACTCATTGGGAACGGGTTAATACATGCTGTTCTGCACTGTTCCCCTTGGTATTGTAGTTGTCATAGGGTTGATACTAGGTTCCCATAGGCAATGGGTTAATCTGATTTATTAGTGGTATCTCAAGGGCAGATCAACATACATTATAGTGACATGAAGTAGTAGAGAGTTGCTGGAACTATAGTGCTTTAATAATAGCGAATGCTAGAAATTAACCTATTTTTCCCCAAGTGACGCAGTGGGGCAAGCAGGATAGAGATTGATCAAACGTTGCTTGTCCGAAACCTGACTTACTGTGGCCAGAAAAAAGGAAACGTTTAAGCATTATTCGTGTAAAGCATTGGTATTTGTTTGAATATTTGTGGTTAGTTTCATTGCTGCTTTTGTATTAAAAACATTTGTACATGTAATGTGTAACCTGTTCCCTTCATGATTCATATAGGTCATGTTTATTAAAACATGTATGATATATATATTAAAGTAAACAATTATTTGTGGATATCCTTGTTCAAAGTGGACCAATTGTCGCACCGTTCAGCTTTAAATGTTCACCAAGTAGACATACTTTGTTGCAGTAAAATAATTACTACTGTGGCAAAGTCTACCGTCAAAAGATAGAGAGAGTTGAACCGATCCAAGCCACAAAACTGCCCATCAAATATGCATAAATAGTGCTTGGCTCAATTTAACAACTGTTCACACACAATTAATCTAGTTTGACCATAAATTCACCCAGATGACATATTTTCAATAATGTATATAGGTATGTAATGACATTCTTTTTGGACATTCAATCGTCATAGCTAGATTGCATTGCTTTCCGCATAAGCCACACGATTTATCACTATGGCATGACTTTGTACAAATCACTAGGCCTTAGTTTAATCCTCTGGGTTTGATCTTTTGTCCTAGAAATTAAGGTTTGAAAAAATTATGTTCATGAATACGGAAAAAAAAAAAAAACTTGTCAGTGAGTAAATGGTTGTAGGACCAGAAGCTATGTTCAGTGCTTTCCCATCACAGTGTTGTTTGTATGTAGAATAATCCCAATTAGTGTCAGTTCAGAAGATTAAGCCCCCAAGGACACAACCTCACTCTAAAAATCATCCCTATCCAGATCATATTCCATGGCACACTTTCAAACAGAATATTTATATATTCTTTTGAGTCGTCGTCGTATTCAAAGCAAAGTTTAAATAAAATACTAGTGAAATGTTTGAGTTAAATGTTCCCTTTTCTTGAAAGCAAAACTAGTACCACGAATGAGAGCAAATGTAAATTATAAAGAGAAAGAGAAATCAAGTGTCGAGGAAACTTGTAGACAAAAGAGTTTAATATTATTCTAGATCCGAGCACAGGCCACTTAAAGGGATCTAGTAACTTTGTTGACATGTGCAAAAAGAGTGATGAATGGTTGATACAATGTGTATTGTCGTGATCTGATATGTCCACCGAGTAATGTGTACAAATTTCATGTTAAATTGATGTTATACTGCCGAGTATTGAGCGAAAATGGAAAGTGATGTTCCCTATCTAATTGCACTGACTTTGTACGCAGTTATAACTATCCACTAGATAATTATAGATGTGAACAATTCAATCATACATAACTTTATAGAGAAATTCAAAAAACTGGAAGCTGTTCCATGCTTCTAGTGGTAATATGAGTACAATGAGGTATGTGAGAACCGCTACAGTTCCAAGTAAATTTGAAGATTTTGACAATAAATCCCTTTAAGCATTTTTTTTGCCTCATACTTATTGTATCAGCCCATTTTGTGTGTTGATTTGGTCCCATTGACCCTTTAACATGCCGTTTGCTTGATTCTCAACCTTGGTGAGACTCGGTGAGTCATGTGGGGTCTCCGATGTGCCCCTTCCTTTCCCCTGGACGTTGCACGGTTTTATGTCCTTCACCGCTCACCACATTATCTCCATGACATTAATGTTCATCACCAGGAAACGGAGGTTAGAGGGGGGCAGCACTATGGGGGCTGCGCCGCACTGCTGCGAGTCACAGTCATAGGGGCACTAATGTTGCCCATGACATTGTCATTACCGTTAGTTACGTTATATTTTGCTAGCAGTGAGAGTGCTCCAGGCAAAGTTAGGCAACATTTCTGTACCAGGGTACATTGGCACGTTGTCAAGATCAATTTCCATCCAGAAAAATGTGTGCAGCAACGTTATATATATATTTAAACAAATTTTGTTGCATTTATGGACTATCAGATTAACCTCCTTGATCAGATTAGAATATACGTTTTTGTACCAAGGTGAGAAACAACTGACTCCGTCGTCAGTTCTAGACCTCGTTGTCAGTTCTTGACAAGGTGGGGGACAGTTTAGGGAATAATTAGTCTTATTATTGATTTTATTTTAAGTTATGTGAAGTAATTACTGTGGGCTTTTTTTTCTTCAGAAAATGAATGAAGGACAAAGCAAATTGTTTTGTGGCACTCTACCCTTAGAATAGGGCATAGTTCAGGGCCCTGTAGCATAAAGATCAACCAATGACCGTACGATCAATAGATTGATCGTATGGTTGATTAATTGACAGTACAATTAGATGTACGATCAATTAATCAATCGTACGGTATGTGATTGATTGATCAATCGTACCAATGACTGTGAATCTTTTATGTTACGACCCATTACAGGCCCAGGAATGGGTTTTCAAAATACTCGGGCTGTGGTCAATGGTGAATGCAGTATACTAAAATCAAATTTTCTTGACCAGGTGTCGTGAACAGTTTGGGAGACCATGATCAGTGAAGGGCTGTTACTGTTACTTTGGTAACGTAGTAATCCAGAGGGCGCTGGTTCAATCCCCACCACAGTCAACTTTTCCTGGCTTCCCACTCGTTGCTCAAATTTGAACCTAATCAGTTTTCTTATTTTGTTTCTTACAATTATTTTCTTTTTTCTGGCCACCTCTTATTGTGCAGCTTATTTAAGCGGGCTATGATTTAGTTTTAATATCTCGTTATTTCATCTCCGTCATTTTATCTTCTTGTTCATGCATACTTGCCTTCTTATTTTTTTTTAAATGGAGAGATCAGAGATAAAGATGTAGTAAAACTAGTAGTCACACTACAGGTAGATCCGCTGTTTTTGATAGGCAAAATAAATTTTAGGGCACTTGGCAGCCACCGTCAAAGAGAAATCGCCACATAAGGCAGTGGAGAGCTGTGCGGATGCCAAGCTTTTCCACTATATTAGATGAGAGTAGAGATTTTACTAGTGCTTCCTCCATCCCGAGAATGCCTAGGGCTGCTGCTGTATATCCCTTTCCCCCCTTTGCTGAAGACATTGAAACCCACCCCTCCATCTGTTCTAAATAATGTTGCACATTACCTGCCCTCACCCCCCCCCCCCCCCCCCCTCCCATCTGCCCCACATCCTTGCCATTTGCTACAGCTTGCTTTAAGATGCAGCGTGACCTCCACCTTCCTTCCTTCTTTTGTACCCCTTCCTCTACAGAAACCTTGCATCAACCCCTCTCCCCCTCAAATGAAATGCCCGCTCTTGATCCATATTGGACTGTGCTTCAGTAGGCAACCTGGCACCATCATCCTTTACTTTTCCGTGTACCCCCTTCTTCTCCCATCTTCCTCTCACCCATCACATTCCCTTCATCCTTCACCTGAGAGCCTTCTCCCTCGTCCCTCTCCTCCTTCTCTGCCTCATCCCTCATCTCCTTCTCTGCCTCATCCCTCATATTACTTCTCCAGCCTCCTTCTCCTATCCTTCTTTCCTCCCTGTCCTCTACTTCCTCCCCCTCATCCTTCTCCTCCCTTCACTCTCGTTCATCTCTTCTCCCTCCCCCCGCTTCCCCTTCCTCCCTCTTTTTTCCCTACCCCCTCTTTTCCCTCTTCCGTCTATTCTCCCTCCCCTCCTATTTCATATCCCTCCCCCTCTCATCTTCCTCATCCCCTTTCCTCCTCCTCTCCCCCCCCCACTTCTTCACTCTCCTCCCTTCTCTCCCTTTCCCCCTTTTCTCTCTGTTCCCCCTCCTATTCCTCTTCCCTCTTTCCTCCCCTTTCCCTTAAATCTACTCCGCCCTCCCCCTCCATCTCAACTCCTACCCCCCTCTCTCTCCCCATCCCTCTCTCCTCTCCTCTCTCTCCTCCTCCACCTCTCCTGTCCATCCCTCCCTCCATCCATCCCCACCTCTCCATCCCCCTTTCACTTGAGACCCAACGTCCTAATCTGCTGGAGCACTAGTACACCCGGGCTAGCCCCCAGACCCTTGGCATCGGTTACAGCTTTGCTTCAAGTGGCAGTGTGACCCTGCAATGAATCCCATATTTCTATACATGGCTGGTAAGAGGATTGGTACAAGTTCTGAAATGATCACGCTTTGAAATCGTCATCCTTTTCTATTATTGTGTTTTTTCTCGATAGCGTGATGTCAGAAATGGAGAAGTAAAGGAAATGACTTAACCTTGTCAAGTCTAGTCTCAACAGCAATCAAGTCCGAGGTCTTTGGGTAATGCACGTTACACCAAATTACAAATGTCTTCATTGGGATCAATTCCTTTTTATATAGATCTTTGAATGTCAAATGCAGTGTGTATGGCATACCTTTTCATCCAATATATATCTGATATTTAGTATTTAGTTCATATGGATGAAATCACTATTCAGTGTTAGTATAAAGCTTTCGATCCTAGCAGAATCTTTATCGGGTCAAAAAACAACATTGAATACATTCAGTGCGGCATAGTGTGAGATTTGGATCCCCCATTTGAATGTTTACTGTGCATCCAACATTAATCATCGTCCAGAAATATAATGCACATTAATGAGTGCAAGGGCATCACTTCTCTCTCAAGTGAGCCAGTATTTGTCAGTGATCATATTTCATTCTTTAGAGTGCAAGTGGCTGAGACAAGAGTTAGTAATTCATGAGCACAGTGAAACTGAAGTAAGAGAGAGCGATTCATGTGTCTGAGACCCGATGACATGTAGCTCAGTCCTTGCCCATTTTCGCTGCACTCGCCAAGGCGAGGCAAGCCAGCGCCCAGGTCAGCTCCCATTTTTAGCCTTATTTAGGACACGCTGCATGGCCCCCCTGATGTTATCACATCATGCCCTCACTCCACATTCATGTGGCGCATGCAAACACATTTCTCCATTTTCCCCGGCTATCCTGCCGAAGAATTACCTGCCTGTTCCACTTTCCTGTCCAGCTGTAAGCAGAATATGAGCTTTGCTGGGGTACGCGGCACACAAGCCCCGCTATCCAATGAATCCAATCGCGGAGGGGCGCAGGACTTGTTCCGGCGCTCTCCCTTTATCACCCGCTTCTATCTGTGCCGGGCCCCCTAGGGGTGCTACTACTTCCCCTCTTTCAAGGCTGTTTGAATATGAGCTGGACTTGACATTAAAACCCCACACCCCACTGAACTCGCTTCATCATGTTCTGCAGAACAACATTAGTGCTCATGAATCTACGCTTGTATACTATATGCCCCGAAACAGCCAGAATTGCTCTCTATAAGAAGACATTTGAAAAACGTGGATTAGATATTTCAATTAATGTCCTCACACTGCACAATTAGGTTATTAACGATCAATTGTACAATCACAGTTTGACCATGTGCATGCTGCACTTGAATGTAATTATCGTAACATTTCTGCAATTTTAGGTGGCATTTCATATTGCTTTGACATTCATGCTTGTTAAAATCAAAGGAGTCTTTAACGACGTCCATCACATTTAGAACATAAGAGATCGGAAACAGATATGTTGATGAAAGTAAAATTATGTTTAAACATTCATTCTGATCTAAACTTAGATCTTATCCCTTTGTTTTTCCCTTTAAAGGGGAAGGCTGAACTGGCAAAAAGTATTTTCTTTACTTTTTTCGAAATATATGTTTCCCCTTTGTTTTAAAGATATGTTTTGTATAATACATTTCTACCTCACGCACCATGAATTCGAGGAATGGAAAAGTGCAACTTTGAAGAAAATCAAAAAGGGGTATACAAAACATAAGGGAAGTTGTCCACAAATGTGTCAGAGTGCGCATTGCCAATTTGGATCCCCCATTGAAATGAATCGCTATTTTTAAAGGGCCGTAGTTTTCTTACTCTTTTTTGCTCAAACTTACGGGTATTTTTATTCCTCCCACTTGCCTTCTTATTTAGAAAAAAAAAAAGCAAAAAGCTTTGTTGCAGAATTTATTTGTCCTTTAAATCTAATTTAAAAAGTGCACATCTGACAATAATTTTTTGCTCATATCTGGTTTCATAATAGCACACAAGTGCATAATCATGTTGATTTTTTATAAAAGAAACGCAAACTTCATGTGACATTCTCTATCTGCCGGAGAAGACCAATTACATTTTTTTTTTTTGTGAAAATGAAAATAAATAATTTTCTTTGGATTTTTTTTAGTCAAACGCAATGTTTTCTGTAAAACCTTATTAAAAATCAGAAACCTTTTTGCTATGAATGGTCACTTACAGACAGTCTAACGACATCATCACAAAATAATGAGAGTGCTTCCAGACAATCGGGTACTTAAGATGAGCATTGTGTACACATAGTGTGGATAGATCGAACATAGCAACATTAGAGAGCATCCTTGGGGCTGATTGTTCCACCACATGTTTGCTAATTATCATTACCTCTTACAATCATGATTACCAAAGCTAATAGAAAGAGCTCGGGAAGCGTCATCGGTGTTTTTCTCGGGTTCTCCGTGCTCTTGAGAGCATCATCGTGCGCCACTTATAAATATTCCAACGCTTTAATGCGGTCCGCGTCGTCGCGCCGAGTTGCATCAAAGTCTGATAGGAAGAATTTGCTTGGTGTGGTCTGCTTCGATAGTTTCAGATTACTATATATATGATGGCAAGGTCGATTCAAATCTAGACCTGATTGGATCGATATATTATGTTCATTTTTTTTCTTCAAAAAGGACACATTGTTTGATTTTATTCATATATTATTTCCATGGAATGTACAGAGATACACATTTGGCAAGATTTTAAAATTATAGTAGCCAATGTGTTGACAAAAAATGTGAAGGCCGTCTAGAATAATCTGGGAATGGAAATTAAAAAAAAAATATCTACACAAAATTTGCAACACAACTTTTCCAACACTACTTTGTACAAACAAACACCATCATGATAAACATATAATTCTTTGACTTTTTTTCTACCAGCTACCATTTAGTAGTTCTACATGTTAGGAGATCATGGGCCGCATTTCTAACTACCATTTTACTGAAGATCAACAGAATGGGACAACACATTTTTGCAATAGTTTACGTTTTGTTTTGCTTTTGACTATATTCTGCTTCAATAGCATCCTCCAATTTACCCTTGTTATGTAACTGAGCATAATGATTGATAAATCCTGTATATTTGTTTGTAATATTTATCAGAAAAACAATCATTTGTAGAAAACAATTCATGGTATTCTACCTTATACTGAACTGGACTCCAGCTTCATCAAATATACATGTAGTAGCATTTAATTTAATATACATGTATATAGATGTAGAATATTCACTTTTATTTGATAGTTTGATAGTCAGGTGACACCTGTTTATAGTTAATATACATTTACTTTCATATATACTTGAGATATTTTACATAATTAATGGCAGGATTGTGGTACTTTTCACCCTACTTTAATCAAACAACGGGCCAGCTCCCATTCAATCAATCGTCAAGTGTGTATCCAGTATTATGTTATTGTCATTTCCCACCTTTAACAAACATTGAACAACGGCAAGATATACCATGCAACCAACGGCACACCAAAATCACATGAAATCGCCTAATAAATAAACAAAACATTTATCATGTTTGGCTTTGGGCGCGAACCAGATGGTGAATACTTTTGTCTACTTTAGATCACATCTTACAGGCATGGATATGATGTTTAAGAATTAAACCTTTTCCGTACTAGATGTTGCTATTCCCCATAGAGTTAATACAGGATCCACAATGTTCCCATTAGCAGCGGGTTAACTTAAAGACAATAGCTGACTTTAAGTTATATAAGCAGCTTAATGGTTGAGGTGGTATCCCATCACTGATAGGGTCCATCGATGTTCCACAAATTACCCAGCACTATTGTTCTTTTTGGTTGGCATTATCTTTCTTTTTCTTTCTTTTTTGATTGGTGTTATGTTGAAATAGACATCTGTTAATGGTACATGAGCATCGATAATGCGGTTTCCCCATACATGTCGGCCATGTCTGCTGGAGAAGCCACAGAATAGGTTGAATCTGGAGGGGAACGGCCAATGCGCCATCAGGGCATGAAAGAATTTGCCACACATGAAGTAGCACATTATCAAAACTCAAAGGCATGCAAGCTAGCCCAATGATACCAGTGCTGGATTATTATGTTAGATTACAGCCATTTACTGCACCCCCAAACTTTGGAACTTAAGTAAGTGGCACAAAGAGTTGAAGCTAATTCAGAACTACAACATTATTAAAGATAGCTTTTTAATTAGGTATTTCTAAACCAGTGCTTGTTGGGTCAGGGTTACCCCAAATGTGTTTTCACAATTTAGATCCTAGAAATCATCTATATAGGATGATGATGATGGTGATGATGATGATGGTGATGATAGTGATAGTGATGATGGTGATGATGATGATGGTGATGGTGATGATGATGATGATGATGATGATGATGATGATGATGATGATGATGATGATGATGATGAAGTCAAAGAGATGCAGTAGGAGCAAAAAGGAAAATGTATTTGATGCATTGGATGTGATGAAATGAATGTCTTTGCCAGAAATCTGATAATTAATGTATGTAACTTGTAACCTTTTAGCAGGCATTCATTCATTGATTATCTCGTAAAGATTAATTTTCCCCCACATACTGCACAACTTTAAATAATGGAATACGAGAGACTAAATACAAATCTGTCAAAGGGCACATTAAAAATGTATGAGATACCAATAAAACTACCAGCATGACTTGGACATTAATCATCATTAATTCAAAAACAAAATGACATTTCCCCGTGGATTTAATCAATATCAGTGATTTGGTTTCTTTTTCAACCACTTTACTTATGCATGTGTTTGCGTGTGTGGGAGGGAATGTTTGGCTGACATACAAAAATGTACATTATAAATAATCAAATCTATGTTGGACGATGCGTTTGCTGTATGGCGTTGTAATGGCAGACGGTGTTTTCCCCTAGACAATGTCACGACGCTCACAGGTGTATACAATGGGGTTTATGGTCCACTGGCTCAACATTGTGGGTGAAACTATCACCCTTTTTTGTGTTGCATCCCTGGGTTAGGGGGTCATCGCAGTGATACCAGACAACACAAATCATGTTTGGTCTGCAGCAGCTAGTGCGCTTACTGCTCAAGTGTATGTGCATGCAGCTTTCCCTTGGCCGCCATCTTGGATCCTCGAAATCCCGTGTCGGAAAATGGAGGGCGGCGTGTCGATCTGCATTAGGCACTCTCCCTGGTGTGAAAATGTGGTGTTCACATTCATTTTAGAATTCAAGCATTCCAAGACTTCTTTGGTTACTTTATATTAGATTATCATTTACTGTTTTTGTCAGTTTGAGTGTACTTTTTTTTAGTGGCCAGGTACATTCCTTCACCCGTACTCCTAATATCTTTTACACGGTCTAGGCTCTATTCCAAGCACTATTATAACACATAGTGATATTATTCATAACCTGCATGAGTAAATCATGCAAATATTTTTCTAATTGTCTATTATGGAAAGCCGTTCGAGTTTCTTTGTAAAAAGTGTTGAATCGGTTCTTTTGAAAAAGCAAAAAATTTGATAAATTAGTTAATCTTGTTATTATCAAGGAGCCTTGAAATAATTTATATAAATTTTTGTTGGAAGGTTCAAATACTTGTATTTGGCTTTTGAATACGTTTCATTAAAAGGCTACGAATGGCTTTCCATAACAGTTAGGTCCAACTTAGAGTTAAAGGGTACCACCACCCAAAAATAATAATCTTTTTATAGAAAGGTAACATCTTTAGTATTCCATTCCTTCAATAAGTTCACAAAAATATGTTTTCAGAAAAAATATATAATTGGAAAACGCATCACCATTCTCAGCCATGCGGTCATGTGGTCTGAATGCGCAGACTATTATGCGAGCAGAGCCAGCGGCGCTCTATGCAGAGCGAACGAATCATCCGGGATTCTATTGACGTACGCGTGAATTGCATTGGCGCACTCGCAAATGCCTGCCCCATGTGGAACCACGAGATAGCCGTGGTTCCGTAAGTGGTGGAAAGTAATTGCTTTGATTATGAATTACACAACCCTTTGCAAAATGTTGGGTATCTATTTGATATCACAAAACGGTACCAAAACATATAATAATGTGTTGTCCTTTGCCTGGTGGTCCCCTTTAAGTTCAACTTTGAATCTTTGTGAAATACCCCCATGGTACCCCAGGTTCCCATAACTTCTTCTTCAGCCTACTTCACTCCACTGCAGGAGGAAGGCCTCTTCACCAATTTTCCATTTTGTTCTATCTTGAGCTATTCTCTGCCAAGCAATGCCATTTTGTGCAGTTAAATCATCTCTCCATCTTCTGCTGTGTCTCCCTCTTTTTCTGGTTATGTGTCTAGGAGTCCAAGCTGTAGTTTTGTGTGTCCATCTGTTGTCGTACCTCCTGGAGTCCTGGCTAGGTGTCCTGCCCACCTCCATTTCTTTGATTTGATGGTCAATATTATATCCTGCACTCCTGATTTCTGTCTTAGGTCTATATTTGACATCCGGTCCTTCTTTGTTACACCTATCATTATTCTTTCCATAGCCCGTTCTGTCACTCTAAGTCTTTTCTCCAAACGTTTGGTGGTTGTCCAGGTTTCAGCTCCATATGAGAGAACAGGTATGATACACTGGACAAATACCTGCCTCTTCATTGAGATGGGAAGAGTAGAGTCTCGAAAGATGTAGCTGAATGGGATTACTTGTTTACCTCGAAATTGTGAAATGTCCGTATATGGTTTAATGTATTTTTTATTGATTCCTGTAGGTAATTGGTCAAGTTACAACAGAATGTGATTGGAAGCATTTCATAGATACAGTAAGAGCTGCTCTAGGGTCTACCCTGTACGTAAAGACCACCTGTCTTATGAATTACTTACTATGAAGACTACTAATCTAGACTGCTAATCTTAAAGGGGACCACCAGGCAAAGGAAAACACATTATTATATGTCTTGGTACCGTTTTGTGATATCGAATAGATACCCAACATTTTGCAAAGGGTTGTGTAATTCATAAACAATGCAATTAATTACCACCACTTACGGAACCACTATTATTTCATGGTTCCGTATGCGCCAACATTTGCGAATGCACCAATTCTATTCACGCGTACGTTTGGAGACAATAGAATCTCGGACGATTCGTTTGCTCTGGCCAAAGGTAGTCTTCTTACATGCAGACCCATTTATATATTTCCAATTATATATTTTTTCTGCAAACATATTTTTCTGAACTTGTTTATGGAATGGATTGACTATCTTTAATATTACACCTGTTATTATACACTGTGTATCTAGTCTACCTTACCAGAAACTGGCGCAAGGTGGTTATTGGCAAGGTTGAAGGTGTTTTTGCTTTGATTGTTTTATATCTTCTTCTTTTTTTCCTGGTCAACGCCTTTTCTTTAATCCCAGTGGCTTTCTGGTTGATATTTGCCTTAGTCAAAGCATTTTTTAAAATCCCAGTGGCTTTCTGGTTGATATTTGCCTTAGTCAAAGCATTTTCTTTAATCCCAGTGGCTTTATGGTTGATATTTGCTGTAGCCAAATCATTTTCTTTAATCCCAGTAACTGTCTGGTTGATATTTGCCTTAGTCAAAGCATTTTCTTTAATCCCAGTTGCTTTCTGGCATGATTACGTATATCTCCTAATGATGTGTCTAGATGTCATTAAAAATCAAACTGACCCAGGGGCCAGGTCTCCTACCGTTCCATTTACCTTACTGGTTTAGTACAGGGCTTATAATGAATCCTGGGCAAATTGAGCCAGGTCTCCTACCATACCATTTACCTTACTGGTTTAGTACAGGGCTTATAATGAATCCTGGGCAAATTGGCCCAGGTCTCCTACTGTACCATTTACCTTACTGGTTTAGCACAGGGCTTATAATGAATCCTGGGCAAATTGAGCCAGGTCTCCTACCATACCATTTACCTTACTGGTTTAGTACAGGACTTATAATGAATCCTGGGCAAATTGAGCATGGGATTTCCTTTGCGCTGCCACTAGCTGCCACAAAATGAAAACACTGAGGCTCTAATTATCAATCACGACAAGTCAGACAGATTAAATAGAATAGTGTTTAGCTTCTGCTAATGACCATTTAAGACATGTGTGGTGCGCATCTAGAGCTATATACATTATATGCCCTATGTATGTACATGAACAAAAGGAGAGAGATTGTACTATACAACAGACACCTTGATACCAATTACAGTCAATTATCAACATGACGTCGACACTCTTTTTGGTGAAGCTAATGTGACGATTAACCCGTTCAGTCCCCCCAAAATACTCTACTGGATGGAGTATGTGGACAATTCATGTAAATGCTAAAATCAAACGTCATCTAGTCTTCTAGGGGTTAATGCATTGGACATATATATACACTCTTTTGGTGAAGCCAACTTGTGAACAAACCCATTCAGTCCCCCCCCCCCCCCCCCCGTCCCCCCCCCCCTCCCCCAAAAAACAAATACTCTTACTGGTATATAGGGTCTATGGAAAAATGCATTAAAGGAAATGGCCATCGATGGGTTAAGGCATATATATGGAATTGGTAGCCCCCCATGGCATTGTGACACGCGTGACCTACATTGAACGTCTGAGATCTCCATTCTCATTATTTATTGATCATTGTATAATGTTCTGAATTGATGTGTGCGTCTGTGTCTGGTTTCTGGTAGTGTCCATGCCCTAAAGGTGAGACAGATATATTGCTTCTTCTTTCTCTCTTTGCATTGCCTTTCTCAAAATTACACGCACAAACAAAAAAATAGATATATATAAATACAAACACACACAAAACAAGTTTAGATGCAGGAATGCATGCCTGCATGCCCTGATGCCCTGGCATTATGTAAATAATAAACATTTATATTATGATTTCCAAAGAGAGATGCGTTTGCTGTTATATTGTCAGGCTTCCTTACTTCTAAACCGACAACATTTGTTTAAACAGAAACTATTCCCATAAATATTTTTGCAATCAAGAAGTTTGAATATACACAGGTAGTTATCGGTCCAGTTTGGACTACGAGGGATTAACCCACTCCCTATTAGATTTTGTCAATCCCCAAGGAGGTATTATACAGGACCCACCAGGTTCCCGTTATGCTAGACCTACATCATAGCAGTTTAATCATATTTATTGTCTAGATGTCTTTTGAAATCATTTGCGAAAGTTTTACGAAGAAAATTATTTTTGGCCCGGAATTTTCTGGAAATAAGGGATAATGCTGACTCATTTACCAAAGGGAATAAACATACCTATACCTTTCTGACGAAAATGTATTTGAGCATTCCATTCTCCTTCATTCCATAAACATTATTTTAAATACATGGATAATGGATATCATTTCTAAGAATTGTTATTAACTAGCTAAGGCCCGCAGGTTGTGGACTATTGGACTTTTCGCGGCCTCTGAATGCCATTGTCCACTCATAGTCATGGTATAGTCATTGTAAAGCGCTTAGAGATGATTGTCAATCATATTAGGCGCTATATAAATCAAGAATAGTATTATAATAATAATAATACAAATAATACTAATAGATCATATTTGTATATGGCGCCTAAGCGCTTATTATTATCCCTGGTCATTTGGTGCAGTTCAGACCCGCACAATTATCTTGAACACATTCTCAACTCCCCGGGGAGCATATTGCACAGGCATTAAGTGTCTTGTATCTACTCGACTTCTTGCAGGCTTCTATTCATTGTATAGATAAATGGGCAGATTAAAATTATCCTGGGGGTGTTTCACAAAGATCCTTAGTTGAACTTAACTCTAAGTTGGACTTAAAAAGTATGGTAAGCCATTTGTAGCCTTGGAATAAAGTATATTCAATAGCAAAAATGCAAGTATTTTAGACTCATGAAATCTCCTTGATGATCTAATATTAAAGGGTACCACCACCCAAAAATAATATTCTTACTAAAGAAAGGTAACATCTTTAGTATTCCATTCCATCAACAAGTTCACAAAAATATGTTTCCAGAAAAAAATATATAATTGGAAACGCATCACCATTCTAAATCATGCGGTCTGAATTACGCAGACTGCTATGTGTGCGGTGAATTGCAATGCATGCAGAGCGAACGAATCGCCCGGGAATCTATTGTTTACAAACGTTCGCGTGAATAGCATTGGCGCACTCGCAAATGGTTGGCCTGTATGGAACCAGGAAATAGCAGTGGTTCCGTAAGTGGTGGACATTAATTGCTTTGTTTATGAATTACACAACCCTTTGCAAAATGTTGGGTATCTATTTGATATCACAAAACGGTACCAAAACATATAATAATATGTTTTTCTTTGCCTGGTGGTCCCCTTTAATGATTTGAAGCAACCTTTTATATGCCTTTTAAAAGGACTTTTACAATTTGTTTTCAAAGAAACTAATGGCTTTCCACACTTTTAAAGTCCAACTTAGGGTTAAGTTCAACTTAGGATCTTTGTGAAACAATCCATGAATGTAAACTTGTCTAATTCACCTGGTCAAGGTGATTCTTGCAATGTGATTTGACACTCAGGGGAATCATAAGTGTTATTATCAAACTGACATTTTAAAAAAGAGGTATCGAATTGAGGAAAATAGATTAAAAATAACAATGTTTATTTGTAGACATTCTTTTCAATGGAATTGATTGATCAATATTTTGTAAACAATTTTATGTTTCTATTTATATGAATATCTCTATTATGTAACATTATTTTGAATTAAAGTAGACCAGGGCACCGCACCGTTGCAGAAAGAGATCTACAATCGATTGTAAGTTACAATTAATTGTAAGTCAGATCATGTGTTCCAAATGCGCAAATCTGATTGGTTGAAACGCGCAAATTCTCTGACTTACAAGTATCTCTTTCTGCAACAGGGCCCAGGTGTGGTTAAAAAAAATAATTTTTAAACTGACACCTACTTAATAATCATCAATCATGTTGTTACGGATACTTCAATATGATTTGAAGCATAATAAAAACATTAATTTTGGGGGGTCTAGTTAGCTTATTGAAATAGCATTTTATAAATCATTCTGTGTTAACTGGATGCACATTAGTGATGATTACTCAATGTAATTTATTTATTTATTTTCATTGCTTTATTTTATTTATTTATTTTTATTTATTTATTATTTATTTATTTATTTTTATTTATTTATTTTTTTAATTATTATTATTATATTTTTTTTTTTTTGGGGGGGTGGGTGGGTCTTTGGTATTTGGGGGAATACTTCATATTATCCCAAGCTCTTATGTATTTTCTCACTGACATGCCTGATCTCCCGCCCACCTGTAGTGTAAGTGCATGGGGGGATGGGAAGGAGCCATGGTGATTTCATTAGTAAACTAGCCCCGCTAAGCCTCCAAGGAAATATAGGGAGACATGAAGGGGGCTTGGCAGGCTGTCAGCGCATGCACGACCCAGGCCAGACCCAGGCCAGACCCAGGCCAGACCCAGGCCAGTCAGCAGAACCCCTTAGTCACTTAGGGATGCTTTCAACATACTTTGCTGCCTCTTTAAATTGTCTTTTTTTTACTCAATTAATTGTTTCCCTCATTAATTCATATATTATTGTTTCTTTTTAGATATCAATTTGTCATCTTTTACATTTTTGTAATTCTACTTTAACTTTGTATTAATCTATTGCCCATGGAAAGCTGATCGGACCTGTGTATTTCAATTTGTTATGAATGAAAATATGCAGTTATAAAACAAATAGTATGATATGATTGGTTTAAATTTATAAAAAAAATTGTGCAAACAACTCATTGGTCTCAAAATTAGTCATTCAGTATGTTTTACTAATCTACACCACACTGTCTTGATTCGACTGAGAATAGAAATATACCTCTTTTAACCCGATCACTACGAATTCTCGGTCCCCGTTGCGCCTACTCATATACGGGAACCGAGATTTCTCGGTTCCGAGCAAGGGCTTTATTAATTGCATAAACATACATGTATGCATCTTGTAAGTACAATATAATTTGGCTGAATACAAAGATTGAACCCTTGGCTACATGTATATCAAGTTTCCCCGACTCTAGTTGCGTGATTATTGTTTTATTACAATTTTATCATGGTAATACACAAGTCTAATTTCAGGATATTCATATACAAACATATACAAGCCAGAATCATAGTTTTCGCATAGAATTTCACTTCGCTGTCCCTATACTATGCATATCGATCGCCTTTATTGTGTGAACTACTTGACCAGCGAACTCACGCTAGGTTGAATAGAAGCGAATACAATGCCATGGTCAACCATATATCGATCGGTTCTTTTGTGTGCTCCCAGTGGGGTAACTCGACCGGTCCGTAAAATAATCTCGTATATAGCTATTGAAGCAGTATATCTATTGCCGTGGTAAAAGGGTTAACCTATTGAAGACATGTTGATTTTGGTAAAAATGCACTATCCATCACCATGGGTACGACAGCCTGAGTATTTTCGGGATAAATCCTAATGCTTTAAATTATCTTTTTAATTATTTTGATTTAATATATTTTTTACTACAAGGGCCCTGGTTACACAATGTACAAGTAATCAAAGAATAGAACCAAAAAAAAGATCTATGTTTTCCAAATCATATTTCAACTCACTAAAAGCAGGTTGCGAAAATACTCAGAATGGGTTCTGCATATAGAATTCATACTTTGCTCTTTAAAATGA
>JBAMJV010000344.1:0-30507 GCA_037951105.1 Echinarachnius parma
ATTAGTTAGTCCTTGTCTCATCACGTTGTCTATGCTCGCAAAATGAGCGAGAAGGGTTTAGGATTGTAGACGATTCCCGGTTTTCCCTTCAGATCCCCGCTCTGTCCCCGCGGGAAAACGGAACTTGTAGTCCCAAGGACGTCGACGATGAAGCACGTGGCCACGGTGATCGACAGCAGCTTCCGGGACAAGTTCGTGTGTCCTGGAATAGATGAGAGGAGAAGAAGAAAGAAAAAAAAAAGCGTTACAAAATGTCAGAGTAACGACAGAGTGCCGTGCAAAGAAGAAGGAAAAAGAAGAAGAAGAAGAAGAAGAAGACTTTTGGACTTTCAAAAGGATATCTTTATTTACAAACTATAAATCAAAGTCAGAGGTTTACAATAAAAGAATAGTACATAATACTACAATAAAGTTTGTTTACAATGGTTAGGCTATACAAGGATAAACATTGTTATTAAAGTAAACAATGTAAAATCAATACAGATGTCATCATGATAACAAACGCACTACATGTGGTAGATGCAAATCTAAAAACAACCAAATCAATGAGCAATCATCGAAAATGAACAGAGTATTATTGTGTGACCACGTTTTAAGAAAAGCATCAATATTGTGGCACAAATGATAGTAATGAAATTCTACACAAATTATGCTTTTTAAACCGATTGGAAAAAGTATTCGTACAAAACAAAGAGAAGAAGAAGAAGAGAGAAGAAGAAGAAGAAGAAGAAGAAGAAGAAGAAGAAGAAGAAGAAGAAGAAGAAGAAGAAGAAGAAGAAGAAGAAGAAGAAGAAGAAGAAGAAGAAGAAGAAGAAGAAGAAGAAGAAGAAGAAGAAGAAGAAGAAGAAGAAGAAAAGAAGAAGAAGAAGAAGAAGAAGAAGAAGAAGAAGAAGAAGAGAAGAAGAAGAAGAAGAAGAAGAAGAAGAAGAAGAAGAAGAGAAAGAAGAAGAGAAAGAAGAAGAAGAAGAGGAAGAAGAAGAAGAAGAAAGAGTAGAAAGAAGAAGCGGAAGAAGAAGCGGAAGAAGAAGAAGAAGAAGAAGAAGAAGAAGAAGAAGAAGAAAAGAAGAAGAAGAAGAAGAAAGAAGAAGAAGAAGAAGAAGAAGAAGAAGAAGAAGAGAAAGAAAAGAAAGAAAGAAGAAGAAGAAGAAGAAGAAGAAGAAGAAAGAAAGAAGAAGAAGAAGAGAAGGAAGAGAAGAAAGAGAAGAAGAAGAAGAAGAAGAAGAAGAAGAAGAAGAAGGAAAAGAGAAAGAAGAAGAAGAAGAGAAGAAGAAGAGGAGAAGGAGGAGAGGAGGAGGAGGGAGGAGGAGAGGAGAAGAGAGAAGGAGAAGGAGAAGGAGAAGGAGAGAGAAGGAGAAGAGAAGAGAACAACACAACAACAAAAAAGAAGAAAAGGAACAAAAAAGAGAAAAAATGCGAGCTAGAAAACTAAGTGATGAAAATGAATTCTCCACACAAAGATTTTTTTTATCAAAATCCTTTCGGCTGACCATACCCACAAATAAAGTAATTCGAAAAAAGTGTCTAGAGCGTTGAATTTTTAAGCAATTTTAACCGATATGGAATATGATAATTATCTAACCTAAACATTAGTGAATATTTTACAAGGTGAATTTTAGCTGGATTCTGACATACTTTTTTCGAATATTTAACTTAGAAAAAGATTTGTAAAACATTAACAATGTTTTTAAATGAGGATGAATCGTATATGTATCTGCACAGCGCCCTCCTCCGCTAATGACTAATATAATTATATTGGAATGAAATCAGCCCCCTTAATTAGGTAAGGCTACCATTCAACCATGGTAGTATTCGACTACCAATTTTCAATAACACAAGTTTTGGCCACTACAATTTAAAAATTAAAAGCTTTTATAAGCATCGTTAATGCAATTCCCCAAATGCGGGATTTGTTCTTTTATGGGTCACGCTGTAGTTTGCTCCATCTTTCCGTCACCTTATCATTAAAAGGACGGCTTAACCTTGATAAAGACTAGCTAAGCTATTTAAAAACATTTCCAGGAACCAGAACAATGGCGTCTGCTCTTATATCAATAACCATCCTTCCATATAATTATCTTGTTTGCGTTAGTGCGATTGACAAGAGGCCCTACTTTAACGACGACGATTTGTGTGGAAAACTGGAAGTAGAACTCGTTGAACCTTGTCCGTCAATAACAAAAAACTTTGTACTTGCACTCCACAATAATCAAATAGTGTACGTGTAAATTATGTGTACGTAAGAACGATAAGTCTAGTGAACTAGATAGATAAAAATGTGATAAACGGTATCAGAATGATACAAACGTAGGCGTTTGTACACACAACCAAAACTTCTGTCTCACAATTTGGCAAGTCCATTTTTTTTTCGGGCAATATTTGAGCAAATTATTCCGAAAAAAATGTCATATTATACCGTCGAACAAAATCCAGACTATACGGGTCAATTCATGTCATTTATAGAGGTGATGAATACATTTGTATTATATTCAAAGGCGTAGGATGCGGGGGGGGGGGGCTGGGGGCTGCAGCCTCCCTGGAGCAGTTTTGAAAACGACCATATTAGGGCAAAATGCACCTGAAATTAGGGCAAATCATGTCTTATTCGAGCAATATCATTGTCGCAGTCGGGCAAATCTATGTCATATTCGGGCAAATGAATGCCCATTCCTCTCGGCACACAGCTGAATTGCACACTACAATAGCGCGCGTATTGCTCGTTGTTCGATGCTATTGAAGGGCAGTAAGTGCGATTTATGAGGCCCTGATTTGGTATAAATTGAAAAAAATGGAACCTGACATGGTGTCACTCAGAGCGCCCTAAAACAAAAACTACACGACCAAAATTACTGTTCTTGTTATCGTTTTTCATTGAAAGGACACCTATCGCATGGACATAATCAGTGTGTTACTATATTTTGGGAAGTACCCCGTTCCGTTTGTTTGTTTGTTTGTTTGTGTTTTTTTTGGGGGGGGGGGGGCCACCGTGTATATATCACGCAAGAAGGTGTATTGTTTGATTCACCTTTTCACTATCATATATAAATGAAAATGAATAATAACAACTAACGCGTTATTACTATATGTTTGATAAAGGGGATCTATATATATATATACACAAACGTGAGAAGTGAATGCCCGCCCAGCAGACCGAGACTGGAGAAAATGGTACATGGGGGGTACATGACCTCGGTCCCGTTGCAGAAAGAGATACAATCGATTGTAAGTTACAATTGATTGTATATTGATTGTATATATGACCTCGGTCCCGTTGCAGAAAGAGATACAATCGATTGTAAGTTACAATTGATTGTAAGTCAGAAACTTTGCGCGTTTCAACCAATCAGATTCGCGCATTTAGAACACATGATCTGACTTACAACTAATTAATTGTAAAGTTACAATCGATTGTATCTCTTTTTGCAACGGGGCCAAGGTAACATAAAAGAACGCTATCACATTACGAAATACGTACACATGAAATGAGCAAAGAAAAGCGGGCTTCGCCAGGAATCGAACCCTAGGCCCTCCGGATTGATATACATTGTGCTGAACCATCGGATTCGATCTCGATCGGTCTAGAAATCTGGCGGTCTCGGGTTCGAATCCCGCCGACGGTAGGCGGGGAAGTCCATTTTGTCTTTGCTCATTTCATTCTTTTTAATGTTCAATGTATTTCTGGTCAGATTCCCTTTATGTTTGAAATAAGTACAAGACACAAAAGAAGTAGCAAAAGCCGAGGGAATACACAATATTTATAATTTACAAGGGACTCTCTCGTTCTCTGAGATCTAATTCTCTACTCGTGTACCCACTCGTGTTCCCATGACATGAGTAAAAGTAGGTCGGGGGGCAATTAATGAAGCATCTCTATACGGTCAACCCTGACGAGTTCCCAGAATCCTTTTCAAAGTTATAAGCATCTATTTAACAACTCGTCTCAAAGAAGCCTTATTCATCCAGCCGGCTGCCATTGTTGAAACCATTGTGGCCATCATCTCCAAATATAGGCCCTATTAAATACAAGTAAGTAGTCATGCAAGGACTGATTTCGCGGACCTCATGTCTGATTTTATTTGTGAATACTTATGTTATATCTTTCTATTCCGGTGAGATTAGACCGGATTTTCCTCTACACGCGTTTTTTTTTGTTTTATGCGCGTGAGAGTCTGAGAAATATAGGGGGGAAAATATATTTCGCGGGCTTCTTTTTCTTGATGCGTCCGATTTACTATTGCTTGAATGCATGGTAGATCATTTTAATTAGCAGACCCCACCAAAATGACGATAGATGGATGGAAGGATTGCAATATTTATCAAGTGTTTTTGAGAATAGAGGGATAAGATTTACATAAAAGCTTGTAAATATATATATTAAACATTACTTGTGTAAATATTGTAAATACGCTGCAAATTATCAAAATGTTGTAATCTGTATTATGATAATATTGTGAAAGGACCATGGCCTCGACTAGCCTACTCTGCTATTGCTGGTTCCTTTTTGCCAAATATAATGATCTATTACTTTTGACTACTCTGCGACTGATATTATTTTTTTGTTTACGATGTTGTTTGGTAAATACATTTCATTTCATTTCATTTCATTTCATTTCATTTCATTTCATTTCATTTCATTTCAAAATAGATAAATTGAGATAAATTGATGCATATAATATATAGATAGATAGATCGATTGAACGATATAACTGCGTGTCTTGCTTGTATATTATCACAGGTAAACAATGTATAACTGGGCTGGTCCCTATTTCATTCAACTGTTCGTATTATTGAAAACTTTTTTCGCTTAGCTACTAGATTCCTTAAATAAAGATATTTAGCGCCAGACAGTAGTTACCTGCGGAGAAAGCGTGTGTTTCCGTTGTTAACAGCCTTCCGTCTTCGCTCAGGAACCTGTCGGGTCGAAACTCGTCGGGCGAGTCCCACTTCGTCGGGTCCCGCTGGGCGAGGATGAAGTTGGGCAAGACGAGCGTCCCCTGGTCGATGTCGAGGCCGCCCACGGTGGTGTCCCTGATCGCCACGTGCGGCGTACCCAGCGGCGCCGGCGGGAAGAGCCGTAGTGTCTCGAGGACCGTGGCTCGGGTCAAAGGGAACTTGCTGCTCCGGATGAGAAGGGACGGTCGCTCGACGTCTGTTTCGTTCGAAGGATATCAGTGAAAAGAGGGAAAAAATTACAATTAATTGCGACAGTAAATTTTAAGTTTCATTGAAATGAAAAAGGGTTAAATTACATTTTATTGTTACACGCTTAATTTCATTTGAAGTATATCAAAAGACAAAAAAGGACAATTAATTGCTATTATAATCAATTCGTTTGATTTGAATGGAATGGAAAAGGTGAAAATGTCAATCAATTGTTGGAATAATTGTACGTTTCATTAAAAAAAAGGGGGGCTAAATGACGTAGTATAAATTATCAAAATAATTAATGAACAAAATTACTATCTTACGTAACAAGTTTTAAATCTGCTTGTGGTGTACAAACAAACTTCGCATTTTATAAACACCTTCGGCGAAGTTTTCGAATGCAAACACTTTCATGAATTCGAAGGCTGTTTTCTACAGGACAAGCATAATTTCCAAAAAAGAACGTGGTGTATTATCCCAATCTTCCATTATCAAAATTATAAACTTCAAGGGGAACTTTTACTTAGACCTTATTTCTTAGAGGAGGTTTGTCTCGTTTCAATACAGCAGGGGCGATAAGTTTCATCACCATTTAATGAAAATGAACAAAGGCAAATAATTATAGTAGGGTAATAATTTAAATAGGGTTTCATCGGGGAACTTACTCCCAGACCTCCGAATTGTGGACCGTTGTTCTACGTATAACTGAACTAAAAAAGTCCTTTTGATGGTTGCAAACATTCACAGAAAGTTACTCACCGTTTTCGCTCATGACCCTATCGACCTCGTCTATGATCCTCTGCTGGAGATCCTGGTGCGTGGTCACGTTTAGCAGGATCCACTGCAGCAGGGAGACCATGCTCGTGCACCCAGCCTGGAAGACATCCATGAGGATTGCCGCCAGTTCCTTCTCCTGCTCCCCGTCTTCCCCGAGGATGTACGCCAGCCTCCGGTGAACGGGGAAAGAAGTCGAGTCCGCGTGGTTGGGGTCGCTAGTGGTAGTGGTAGTGGACGACGCCCTCGTTTTCTCCCGCGCGGACGCCGCTTCGCGGTAGAGGAACGTGTCGACGAGGTTATTCGGCTCGGGGCAACCGCCGCCGTCCGTCGCGTCGGCGTCCGTGAACAGCGCCCTCCTCATGCTCACGTGGTCCTTGAGGAAGCGCGTGACGCGCGTCATGTGGTCGGACATGTCCACCCAGTCCGCTAGGAGTGCCTTCGCCCACTCGGGAATGACCTTCCCGGCCAGCACCATCATCGGGTTGGGCGTCAGCGTCTGGCCGAGCACCTGCAGCAGCTTCCCGACCTGCTTGGACTTCGGGTTGAGGTCCTGGCCCAGTATCAGGTCCGCGAAGACCGCGAACAAGAACTCGGAGAGGGATGAGTCCATCGAGACGGGGCGCCCTCTGCCGTCAGCCAGGATCGCCTTGAAGCTGTCGATGTGAGGGTGCAGGTGGCGACTGAACTCGGGCATGCCGAGTTGGATCAGGCGGAACCCCGTCGACAGGAAGTTCTTGTTCCTGCGGTGGACGGGCCCCGGGTTCGACAGGATGATGCCTGGAGAGTAGTTTGAAGCGCATATGGGAAATGGAATATAATAGTTATTATAATTAGTTTGTATTTGTTTTAATTTATTTTCCGAAAACATTACACAGAATAGAAACAATAAATGTACACAATTCACTGTATATAAATAAAAATGGATTCGGAGGGATGGACCATTCAGCGTCGTCTTTGTAGACATAGCTGGTCTTCCATGGGGAAATTATGATTATGATAGCACATTATAGTTACTTTCGAGAAAGTATTCAAATTAATGATTTAATCAAAACAATCCAGTGATGCGGCTATAGGGTCCGCTCATACAGGATATAACATACAGGAATTTACCCCCACGAAGGGGAGGAGTGGGCAGCCGGTGCCCCCAGAATGAACCGTTATTTGATTATTATACCGAGTATAGCCAAAATGACAAAATAAGTCCAAATGTATTTGCCCTTTTACCGTTCGTTGTGAAACAACGCTATCAAAATCAGGCCAGATTAACTAGAAGTAGCGTGGTAGACTGATAATTATCGTTTCCGTCATTAACATTAAATGACTTCGTACTTGCACTGCTCGTGGTGTTTGGGAGGCTTACTTTTATAAAGAATCGGTCACTCACTGTAAAATAAAATAATGTTTTAAGTAAGCTTGTTGAAATCAGGTCAGATTGGCTAGAAATGTGACAATAACGATATTGTATCTGTTATTAAACAGCAATCAGGCAATTGACTTCGTACTTGCGCTGTTTTGAGGGTTTAAGTGGAGAAACATTATTTTGTGAACTAGTACTTAACCCTATATAGCCCGGGGGGGGCTAAAATGGCCCCCCCCCCCCCCTCGACATTTTTCGCGATAATTTTTTAACGCGAAAAAAACTTGCGCTGAAATTTCATGACTTTTTTCTATTGGGTCTTGCGCATCTTTTGAAATAAAATTTTTGAAAAGTGGACCTACCGTTATGAAGTCACATGACCTTTTGTCTATACATGTCAGCCCGAAAATTGCTAAATTTTGTGATTTGTGTACAAAACATATGGAAATATCAGTTTTCATAAGAGATATATCATTGGTTATTTGGTCTTGTTTACATTTTAGGTGTTTGTTTTGGGGTTCATAGTAGTTGATTTATCGTTAGAAATAAAAAAAACAACAACAAAAATAAAATACATAAGCTAAAAAAACAAAGAAATACATAAGAAATTATAAAAACAATAGAAAACATAAGGAAGAACCTGGCTCTTCCAAATTTTTTGGTTGTATTATTATTCCAAATGGTCTAAAGAACATATGTAGTGAAAACCAATGTTCAATTATGAAGAATATATGATTTATGGGTAAAAATATGAATTTATGACCTTATTTGCATAAATTACCATAATTATGCAAAAATAATGCATTTTTCTAAAAATTTAAAATTACCATAGTATTCAATACACTTCACTAAAATCGCGGCCGAGATCTTAGGGGGGGCCAAATTAGCCCCCCCCCCCCCCCCCCGGGCTATGCATTTTCAAAATAGCCCGGGCTATACAGAGCGTATCAAAAAAAGCGTTACACTTTTGAAAATTTTTTCAAAATTACATTTTTAGATATTTAGAAAAAATTTTCATGTCGATGGATGCCCAATGGTCTCATCTATCAAGTGCCACTAACAAAACAAATTTTCGTTCACGCTTGGGCGAACACTGACTGTTTTTGTACATGGTGTGAAAAATAGCTTGCGCCAATTTGAAAGAAGAGGGACAATTAAACCAGCAGACCAAATAAGTACTCTCTTTCAAACAAATTGCTCTTTGCCATTAATTTAAGATTATTTTATGATAGTGTAATCATTTTGTGGCAATTTTCTATCATAATTTAACTGATTTCATTGCTTTATGTGTGGGTGAGAATACATAAGCCATATATTGTTAGATAATGAAAGGACTTGCATCGTTAATGACAAAATTTCCAGCCTGTCCTCTTTAACGATTCAAATCCTGTCATTGAGTGTGACACATACAAAAGATGACCCAGAAGCATGAACGAATAATTGTATTCATGTTGCTAGATTGATGGGCTGATTGATTGATTGATCTGATTGATAGATTGATTGATTGATTGATGGATTGATTGATAGATTGATGGATTGATGGATGGATGGAATGAGTGGCATGTGGTTTTGATGTGTCTGTGCTTTAAAAAAGATCTTGAAGTAATTACCCATTATTGATTCTCTCCCATGCATAAAATAATGAAATCAGTTAAATTATGATAGAAAATTGCCACAAAATAATTACACAATCATAAAATATTCTTAAATTTATGGCAAAGAGCAATTTGTTTGAATGGGAGTACTTATTTAGTCTGCTGGTTTAATTGTCCCTCTTCTTTCAATTTGGCGCAATGCATTTTTGACACTCTGAACAAAAACTGTCAGTGTTCGCCCAAGCGTGAACGAAAATTTGTTTTGTTAATGGCACTTGATAGATGAGACCATTGGGCATCCATCGACATGAAAAAATCTTATAAATATATACAAATGTAATGTTGACAATTTTTTCAAAAGTGTAACGCTTTTTTTGATACGCCCGGTATAGGGTTAAATCAAGGATCTGCCGTACGGAGGGGGGGGGGGGGGGGGGGGGCTGGGGCTGCAGCCCCAAATTCGTCGGTCCCAGTAGCTGAACACATCTGTGACCGACGAATTTGAAATGTAATGGACGATAATGTGTGACCTATGACTAAATTGAGTGGATTCCTTGTAAAAATTGATCGACCAAAGACGAAATTGAAGCTGGGATTAGCACAGTCCAGGCTCCTCGGGACGAAATTGAAGTACAAATTTATAGAATTGAATTTTTAAAAAGTGTGCAAATGGACGGGAAAACCTATATTAACTGACTTCGTATTTCGAGAGTTTAAATGTACCGTCGAGTATTGGTATTTCAAGAGGGCGCTCTCTAAAAAATAATTGGTTTTAGCCATTTTTCATTCAAAATTGTGCATTTAACGTTTTGTTAAAATAATGATTCAATAGAGATATCATTAACAACTTTTTAAAAACCTATTCAGATTTTTTTCAAAGTAGTTTTTAAGCATTTTTTTTTGTTTTTCTTCTAAAAAGTCCAAATATCCCCTGGTGAAGAATTTTTAATTAAAAATATGTTTATGGATATTTCAGCCGTTTCTGAACCGATTTTGTTGCAATAAAATTTATTCTGTCATTAAAATGGGATGTTCTTTCAAATTTGCCACCCAGTTGTTCATGTTCAATATTTTGTGCCCCCCCCCCCCCTATACCAACACTCAACTATCCCTTTAAGCAAAGTAATGTGTAGCGCTAACATAGTTACAATAGTTACGAAGTAAACCGCGTACTTTCTTTCCATGCACATCAGTTAACAGACGGCGCCCCATATTTGTTAAACCACGGTTTCAACCAGCCACGGTTTACATCAACATTGTTTGTGATTTCCCACCAAAGAATAAAGCCCGGCGCAGACAGAGCCGACTCGACCGGCCGATCCGACTGGTTTTCACTCGGATCGGCTCTGTGTGCATTGTCTCACGACTCCGTTTGTGCCAGTCGGAAGCCGCGACTGAATCGGGAGAGTCGGCTCTGTCTGCGCCGGGCTTACACGGTTATATTAGACAATCGAACCTCGTGTTTCTGGCATGAGGTCGCGCATGACGTCCGGTCGACAGCTCATGTCCGCCGAACGCTTGTTGAACGCCTCCTCGATGTGGTCGGTGTTGGCGAGGACGACGATGCGGGTCGAACCGACCTGCAGGAAAAGCGAGAAAAGCGAGAAAAGAGGACAATGATTGCATAATATGAACCAAAGAAATACATTTAAAAAGTAAGGGGGCACGAGGGCATGCCCCCCACCCCCCCCCCCCCCCCCCCCACCCACACAACAAACATTATATTCGCAGACCCATACATTAATATTATTTTGTCCGCAATTATTTATTGTTTGTTTGTTTGTTTGTTTGTTTATTTCCGAAATCACAACAATAAATACAGCAATGAAGTGCAACGGGGGATGACCCAATTCAGCAGAATTAAAAAAACAAAACCGCTGTTCTTCCTTGGGGTCCCACAATTAGATATAGTATATACAATTAAACGTCTATATACAATGATTGCAACATAGAGAAATTATAATTTCATAAATTATTCCATATTATGTACACTAAATTAAAATTGGTGACAAATATTATATAAACACTTCCAATTGAGAACAAATAATTCCAACGCCATTTGAACAATTCCATAAGAGTTAAGGAAAGAGAGAGAAAAGAGTAAAACAGGGAACTGCAAATATTTACAATTTTATGGAATATATTCATTTAAAAATGTTTGAAATGATCTCAAGCTCGTAGCATTACGAATTGCAATTGGTAATTGGTTATACACTGAAATTCCTCTGTAGAAGAACGTTCTTTTACAACAGTTTGACCTAGGCTTAGGCAAATTCATAACTTGACTCGAACGTAATTCATAATTGGTACTTCTCAATGAAATATTATCGAGCATATAATTAGGAGTTAAATTTTGTAACACTTTATACATCATTATGTACAAGTGTTTCTTATAACGTTTGTCGAGAAAATCCCATAGCAGAGTATCATGAACATGTTGTGTAGATATATGAGAATACGGATTAATTCTCATTATGATTCGACCCGCTCTATTTTGTAATTTTTGCAATAACAAAAGAGAAGATTTTGAAGCAGATTGCCAAACCAAGTCTCCATAATCAAAATGAGGAAGTATAACAGATTTATAAATGATATTCAGGTTAGATTCATTTATAGTATAACGTAATCTACCAAGAAAGCTTACAAGTCTACCAATTTTCTGACACATATTTTCAATATGCATATCCCACTTCAACTCTCTATCGATGTGAATTCCAAGATATTTTGTGCTTTTAACTTGTTCAATGCATTTATCTCTAATTTTTATATCAATTTCATTACACTTTGATAACATATATCTTGTTCCAAAAAGCATACAAACAGTTTTAGTGTAATTTATAAACAAATTATTTGTACGCATCCAATCATCTAACTTTAGCATTTCACTATTAAGAACAGACTGAACCTCTTTAGCATCTCCATGGGAGAAATATATAACAGTATCGTCAGCATATATGTGAACTGAAGATCGCTTGAATATATCAGGTAGATCATTAATGAATATGGTAAACAATAAAGGACCTAAAATTGAGCCCTGTGGCACACCATGAGATAAACTTCTTTCATTAGAGGTAGCATTATTTACTACAGTTACTATTCTTCTCTCAGATAAGTAACTCTCGAACCAATTTAAGGCTGTGCCTGTTACACCAATACTCAATAATTTCTTAAGGAGCAATGCGTGATCAACCATATCAAAAGCTTTACGTAAATCTACAAAAATTGTTCCCGTATACACACCTTTGTCCATTGCCATTAACCATTCATCGGTTACTTTAACCAAAGCAGTTACAGTAGAATGCTTTGCTCGAAATCCAGACTGCACAGGTACAAGAATATTATATGTCTGAAGGTGATGTAACAATTGTAATTGTATAACTCGTTCGAGAACTTTTGTAATGCATGGCAATAACGAAATTGGTCTGTAGTTATCCGGATTCGATTTGTCACCCTTTTTATGAATTGGTATCACCTTTGCAATTTTCCATGCTCTAGGTACTTTGCCATGCACGATTGATTTATTTATCAAATGCGTTATAGATTTCAGCAAAATTTCAGCACAAGTTTTGAGAATGAGTATACATATCCCATCAACTCCAACTGACTTTTTATTCTTTAATTTCCGTATTTCAATCATTACATCAGCCTCAGATACAACATTAAAATGTAGTATATCATCACATGGTACTGACCTACCCACATAGGAAAGTCTATTTGTATCATTCTGATCATTCAACAATTTACTCGCAACACTTGCAAAATGATCATTGAATGTACATGCTTGAATGTAAGAATCATCAGTGATTGGAGTATTCATCCTTGCGTTATTACTATTTGGAAGAAATGATTTAAGAACTTTCCATGTCTGATTTTTATTTGAACATTCAGACAATTTTTTATTTGCAATTTTCTGCTTTTCTTTTCTAATAATGGATGTAACACTGTTTCTCATTTTTGTATATTTTTTCCATAACTGATTATTCTTCTTATTGCTTTCTTCTTCATTGCATCCCGTTTCTTAATCAAATTAAATATTGTTTCATTCATCCATGGAGACATTTTCTTTCGCATGCGTTTGGTTTTGATAGGCATATGTCTATTAATAACCGATATGATCCTTTCTTCCCATTTCCTAACCGCATCTATCTCAATTTCACTCCAGTTAAACCTTCTTAAATCATTATGTAATGCATTCCAGTCAATACCACAAGACTTTCTGAATGTTATGTAATTATGGTTTTGAGTAGTCAACTTGGGTGATTTCCATATAAGGTAACTAATATAATGATCACCTAAGCATACTTCAAGAACACCAGATGACTTAACCATATCTACATCGTTTGTTAATATATGATCAATGAGGGTAGCAGTCTCATTAGTTACTCTAGTACAGTGATCAGTATGTACATAAGATAGACCATATATCTTATTAAATTGATCATACTTCTTAGTTTGTAATTCAAAGGGTGATTTTAAAATATCAAGGTTAATGTCCCCCATTATGATTGAATGACAATTTAAGCTACTCATAAATGTCAATACATTTTCATACGAGTTCAAGACATCTATTCTTGAACTTGGTGGTCTGTACCAATTCAGGAATATGACTGGCTGGGCCTTTTTAATATCAATCAGTATGAGAACTGCTTCTAAATCAATCAAAGATATGTCTTCTAAAACCTTGTATTTTACATCATCATGCACATAAATAGCAACTCCCCCGCCGTTCCTGTTTCTATCCTTGCGTGTGATTGAATAACCTGGTATATTAATTTCATTGTCAGTAATGTTCGTACAAAGTCTAGTTTCATTTAGAGCACAAATATGAATATCATTTCCTAACAGCATACATTTTAGTTCATCAACATTTTTAATCAAACTAACAATATTTAACTGAACACATTTTAAACCTGTGTCAGTCAGCATATCAAATTTCACTCCATCGATAAGTCTTTTACATTTTAAAGTTCGATTTTATGCTTTTTCACGTGAGTCAAAAATGTTCTCTTCGTAAAATGGCAATTCTTTGAGTAAGCATGCAGGACATTTCCAATCAATGAAATGATGTTTTTTTTAATCAGTAGTAGTAGTAGTAGTAGTAGTAGTAGTAGTAGTAGTAGTAGTAGTAGTAGTAGTAGTGGTAGTGGTAGTGGTAGTGGTAGTGGTAGTGGTAGTGGTAGTGGTAGTGGTAGTGGTAGTAGTAGTAGTAGTAGTAGTAGTAGTAGTAGTAGTAGTAGTAGTAGTAGTAGTAGTAGTAGTAGTATAGTAGTAGTAGTAGTACTGTAGTAGTAGCAGTAGCAGTATGTATTTTTCCATATTATTTGACAATTATTTTAATAAAATTTAACCCTAACAATTATTTTTTAAACGACTGTGGAAAAATGGGAACTCCAATAAAACCAAATAATTTCCCATTCGAAAATGTAAACATAACACGATAACACACATTAAGTGCGTGTTCTTTTTCGATCCTCAAACAAACAAAACAAAAAAACGAATTTAAACGGGGCATGTTGTACACACTATTTTATTGTTTTCTTTACTATTTCACAACATCCAATTCGCTTGAGCAACACTAAAACACATTGGCACACAACATACAACAAATACTAAATACAATAACTTGTTTAAAAGAAAAGAAAAAGATAAGCGTTGGCAGACTGCGTCTCAAGAAATGTAAGCGTTTCAATTTATAACGTTTTTTTTTTTAAACATTGTTATGCTTGGATCGTACACGGGTGAACTAAACAGGTAAAGAAAACACGTGTGGAATAAGTTCTTATTACAAAACAACTCTTAATTACTTTAATCATTGTCTCCTCGAGTGGGATTCTAGCCAAAAACAAATGAAATTGTATTTTCTTCCCGTTGACGCAGTCTGTATAATATATGATTTTGCTATAATCATGGGCCAACAATATTTTCGGATCGCCAGCGCAATTGAAATAATTATTGTATCGGAATGATGTTCATGTTTGATATCTCCGCCGGAACTCCACTGAAACTCCCCCGGAACTCCGGGCTGGGTGCACAGTACCGCCCTGGTATTGACTTTCAAGACATTGCCGTGGCTACTATTATTGTTGAGCAACCGAATAGTTTTTGTGAGGGAGGCAGTAGTGTTCGGACGCCGGAGTTTGCCCGTTATTGTCCCGTTGGGTCATGACCGGGTAATCCAGTCGAATCAGCGAAATTATACACATCAGACATTGTAACTTTCTTTTTATCATAGCGGGGCCGAGCTTAGGATATCCCGTGTTTTGGTAATAATAATTTATCATCATGATTATTGGAGATGTTTTGCTTCATATGAAGTGATGCTGTTTTTGTTTTCAGACAATGTGCTAATATTTTTTTTTTTTTAATCAGTGTTTGATTGAGGAATTATAACCCTTGAGAATGAAAGTTCATGGAATACTTCATGATGCCAAAACAGAGTTGTAAGTAAGATATGAATTATATGTTCAAATCTATATTTGATTTACTTTCGTCCTTTTATCAACTGAAATGGATAAATGTTACACTGACGGATCGAATTATTGATTTAAAAGGTACCGTTTTCGTTTGAAATTTGAAATTTGCACATGTTTTTAGTGGACCTAATACAAAACCTGAATTTTGAATGGACAAAATAGAGGCTTTATACATTCATACAACAAAATAAGTACAATAATATAAACTTGTAAACAAATTGGTATATAATCATAATAATTGTATTTCCTATAGTGTTCCTTGTGTTATATCGTTATCTTTTTGAAGATTTATAGCTTTTTTGGAACTTGGTGTATAGTGAAAAAACAAAAATCATATTCACATCTTTGTGCAATTAATGATTATAAGGTCACCCCACGGGTCACCCGTCAATAAATTCGCCAAACTTTGTTTTCAATTAATCCCCACGATTTGAAATTATTATCCGTTTCTATATCAGTCGTATTTGATTATATACTATTGGTTATCAACATGTGTTTATTTATAAATGATTATATTGAATATGAATTAAAAGGGGGAAATGTTTTGCGCGCAAAATGTCAATTCAAGAATACATTAATAGCGCAATAGTAACACATTTTGGAGCGTTTTAAATGATTCCCCACAATTTGAAACTAGTATCCATTTCTATATCAGTCGTATTTGATTGTATATAGTATAGGTTATCAACATGTGTTTATTTATAAATGATTATATTGAATATGAATTAAAAGGGGGAAATTTTTTGCGCGCAAAATGTAAATTCAAGAATACATTAATAGCGCAATATTAACACATTTTGGAGTGTTTTAAATGATTCCCCACAATTTGAAACTAGTATCCATTTCTATATTAGTCGTATTTGATTGTATACTATAGGATATCAACATGGCTGTGTTTAGTTATATATTATTATTATATTGAATATTAATTAAAAGGGGGAAATGTTTTCCAAGCAAAATGTCAATTCAAGAATACATTTTGGAGTGTTTTGAATTAATTCTCACAAATCGAATAAATATCCGTTTTTATATCAGTCATACAATTATTTGATTCAACATGTTATCATGATGCTTTATAATTATCCATAATTATTATTGAAGATGAATGTAAAAAAAGGGGAAAATACCGCAATAACAGTCATCCAAAATCGCATTCCCATTTTAGTGAAATCAGTGACAGAATTCGCTATTTCATCATAAAGTTTAAACATAAAGAAATAAGTTTTAGAAACTATAATATTCGTTCATAGTTTGTATGTAGCTCATACAATAATGTATACGTATGATGGCGCCAGACTGTAAGGGTACAATCGTCGGAGCGCCCAGACGGCTGCGCTCCCGGGGTAGACACCACTCCGCCCGGTGATTATGCATGCATGCGATGCCGCGTAGTTGCACCGTGTATACATTATTCCGGCCTGAGCAGCGCGAAAGTCCGATAGCTGCAGGGACAAGCCATAGTAGGCCTGGGGAAGGGTCCGAAACTTTGCCCACGAATAAGGGACATAAAGGGGTCAAGAATTCACATACTAGGGCATGTAGACTATATCAACATTTATGCGCCTGAATATGCAACTGGGCCGGTATTTCATTCAATAATCAAGTCCAAATTTCATGCAATTTTTTCGTAATTGTTGGCGGAAATAAATTACTTTTTACATGTAAATGCGCGTTATTAAACAAATATTTTCGTAACCTTATCTGATTAAAATGATTCATGAAATGGTATTTCACTGTGTAAGATATGTAGAGCATTCCGATTTTAATAAGAAAAAAATGAACGATAGAAATTATGTTACCTTTAACATTTTATACAATTAATTCAGATTCAGCCGCGATAACCGTTCTAATTTTGAAATAATTTGTCAGCTAATAGGCAAATATACCCGCCGAATCAAAGATTACACATTTTGGAAAATAAACCTTTAGTAATAATTGCCATTATCTTCTTAATTTTCGTAAGAAAATCCAAGAAAAAAAATGGTAAAAGATAGATAAATATGGAAGACATTGCATAGTATTCATTGCGGTTTTGTTTAATACAATATAGTTTTTTTAAATGTACATAACCAAGAAACAATGGTGCAAGATAGATAAATATGGATGACATTGCATACAGTATTCATTGCCGTTTTCTTTTTAAAAGTACATAATTATATCTAAACGAAAAAGTAAAATACGGTTGAAGATGAAAATTGATTTAATGACATCCTGTCGTTGGAGGAATGTTATCTTCAACCGTAATATGTTGTATATAGGCTTATTAAGCCTTAAAGGGGTAGTTTAGTTTTGGTAGAGAGGGCGCTGCACATCACAATTTTTTTTGTGAGGTAATGAAAAACTGAGTGTCGAATTTGAGAGAACATGCAATTTTAATGGCAGAATAAACTTTATTTGGTCAAAATCGACCCAGAAACGGCTGAAATATCAATACATATATCTGATCTTATAATTATTTGGGGCCCAAATAATTAGATGATTTTTTCAACAAAAACAAAAAATGCTTGCACTTTTTCAAAAATTTTCAAAGGCGTTTTTTAAATAGGTGTTGATGATCTCTCTATTTAATCATTATTTAAATAAAACATCACATGCATAATTTTGTATGAAAAATTGTTGAAATCAATGCCTCAAGAAAGCGCCCTCTTTCGAATGATAACGGGCTTTTTACTTAGTCGTTGGTAATTTTGTATACCTTTCGAGCATGGTGGAGTTATAACTATTTGTTTATAATGTTACTGTCCAGGTTTGGTTACTAAAGTTCAGCTTTACCAAAACTGTACTACCCCTTTAAAGTCAATAATACACAAATTATAAGTACTATAAATGGGTGTACGATTAGTAAAAGAAACCATTGTCGATTCGATAAACGATTTAAATTTGTTTTGACCCGTTTACTTTTGATAATTGAATTAAAATCATTGGAAAAGAAACTTGTTATGATTTGTCGGCCTGAATTCTTTTTGAAAATGTGGTTAACAAAAAAAACACGTAAACTCCTAAAGCTTATTAATATTGGAGCTAATACTGCCTATAAGACGTATTTCTAGACGTTATTGTTCATTATTATTATTGTTATCATTATTATAACTACTACTACTATTACTTTTTTTTATTTGTATTATTATCATAATTATTATTAGTATTATTATTATTATTATTATTAATATAATTCTTCTTCTTCTTATTATTATTATTAATAATATCGGTATCATGTTTAGTTGTTGTCATTTGCTCCATTTTTAAGGAAGTATACAAAATATATCGAGGCAACAACAATAATGTAACATCTTGGAAAGAAGCCCCTTACATGCATGATTATGAAAATATACCAATTAAAGTAAAGTAATACACCCACGCATAATCAAAAGCTTCAACAAACGATTTAAAAATAATCCTTTATAACTATTATTTAGAGCACCGCGTCAATAAAAAATATATATAGTTTTCCCATCCATTTTAATACTTTTTTCATTCAATTTTTATAAATTTGTGCTTCAATTTCGTACCGGGAAGCCGAGAATGTGCCAATGCCAACTAAAATGTCCTCTACTGTCGACCAATTTAACAATAAGTCCATTCAATGAAGTCGATCGTCAAGCATTTTCGTCGATTACAATTCAAATTCCGTCAGTCACAGTTGCCATGGTTGCTGAACACAATAATTTATTTTGTAATTATGTTTGAATTTTGACAACGTTAATGGATCACCTTAATACTACTACCACTTGTCAGAAAGTTTGTTCACCTTCATAGTTCGTCTGTTCGTGTCTTCCTGTGGAATAAACATCGTCTCTCAACCACCGAACGGCTTTGGACGTCGTCTTTTTCGTTTTATAATAATATTCACTTGGGTAAGATTCTCAAAATGCAGATACATATATTCATTTGTAAACAAATAATGCTTCAATTATAGTTTGCCAGCGGCTATTTCAATCATACGGAATAATTCGTTCCACGAAAGAGGTAAACAAGTTACTCATGTAATTATCATAGAAACATGATTATTACGTGTTTACTAATTTTCTTCGTGCGCAACGATTCGGATATTTTATTTATAGCAAAACACAAATCACGGTCGGACCCGCACGTGTTTCTACTTGCTCATCCAACACGTGTCTGAATTTTTCTTTTTCTTTTTCATTTCTTTTGTTTAATAATGATACAAGAATAATAAAGGAGGAGGAGAAGAAAAATATACAATAATTATTATATTTAATTCATTAATATTGACCAAAGACGAAATTGGCAGAGTGTATATTATTAAGCTTCTCGGGGCGAAATTGAAGTACTTATACAATTGAATGACAAATGTATGAAAATGGACGGGAATACCTACATGTATATAGATCTCTCATGCAAGGGGCAAGGAGATAACAAGGTTGACCCGATTTTTTTTTTTTTTTTGGGGGGGGGGGGGGGGCGGCAGCAGAACAACGACCAGTATGAGCCATGATATACAAAATAAAAAAACGCATTAATCATTCAAGCATTGCTGTTTTTTTTTTTATGTGGGCAGTGACGGAGGCCTGGGGTATAATAGATTCCTCTTGAAAAGGGGGTAATGAAGAGAATTATAGGTTTTCCTATAGGATTATACGATGGAGAGGGGGGGGGGGGGGGGGTGGGGAGGGAGCATGCACGTGCCCCCAGAACACGTGAGGTAGTTCCTTCAAACATTTTATCCGTGGACATTGTTGGAGACGACATAGTGCGGCCGGAAAGGACGGGTTGGGGGTAAGCATTCGTGCATGACAGTTGGTGTGTGTCTCTCTCTCTCCCTTTATCGACGCTCAAATAATTATGTAATCTTCTACCTTCAGTAAATCCAGGCCCTCTTTTGACTTAAGTGCTATAGCACAGAGTGTGGTGGTATTTTGTTAAAGTAGATCAGTAGTTTTAAGTAGTTTTTTTCTTCATCATTAGTCCTCTCCAATTATATCGCCGTGCGTGCCAATGACCTGGGCTCCGTTGCAGAAAGAGATACAATCGATTGTAAGTTACGATTGATCGTAAGTCAGAAAATTTACGCGTTTCAACCAATCAGATTTGCGCATCTAGAACACGTGATCCGACTTACGATTAATTGCAACTTACAATCGATTGTATCTCTTTCTGCAACGGGGCCCAGGACTAGTATACACTTTCATACATAAATAGTTACGTAAACTTTAAAGGGAACTATAGTACTAACATTGTACAAATCCTCAAAATCCAATTGGAATTCTAGCGGTTCCTTCATACCTTGTTGTATTTGTATAATAACAATACAAACATGGGACAGGGTTTGGTTTTTCGAATTTCCCTTTCGTTTAAAAGATATTTACGATTGAAGTGTTCAGATGTTAAACTATCCAGTGGATATTCGTAACCATGTATAAAGTCAGTGCAATGAGTTAGTGAATATTTTACTCATTACTCGGCCATATAACATCCATTCAACTTGAAATGTTCATACAATACGCGGTGGACATATCAGATAACATCAATATACATTGATTGTATGAACCATTCATCACTTTTTGCACATGTCAACAAAGTTGATCCCTTTAAGTCAGTTTAAGACGTGCTCCCGCTCAATTAGGGCGAATTTCCTCGAAATCGCCGCCACGAAATAAAAGATAAATCGATTTTAAAGAGCGTATTGAATACAAGTTACTCGCTCAGGGCCCCGTTGCAGAAAGAGATACAATCGCTTGTAAAGTTATAATGTGGGCCTGGGGCCGACAGGGCCGACTCGACTGGTTTTCAGTCGGATCGACTCTGTGTGCATTGCCCATCGATATATACACACTGGATACAGCACGCTGAACAATGCCGAATGAGCGACGTTGAAGCCGCCGCAAGTATCTAAAAGTCCACCTAAGTGACCAAATACAAAAGGTGCTTCTATTCATTTCCGTAAATCGATTCACTCGAGCGAGCATGGTCTTTGTATTTGGAGTACTTTTGGAGTACTTTTTCACACTGTCGCTGGCTTAATGATGAGGGCGCTGTTGCTATATCCAGTATTTTTATATCGATGGCATTGCCTCACGACTCCGATTTTTGCCAGTTGGAAGACAATCGGGCCCGATTCAACTTGTTGAATCGGCCACGACTGAATCGGACCGACTGAGTCGGCTCTGTCTGCGCCGGGTTTATGACTTGCAAGTCGGATCATTGTGACAAAATGCGCAAATCTGATTGGTTCAAATGTGCACAATATATATATTGTTCTGACTTGCAATTAAATGCAACTCATTCTGCAACGGGGCCCAAGTGGTGTCTCACAAAGATTCCAAGTTGTACGAAGTTGGATCTAACAATTATGGAAAGCCATTTGTAGCCTTGGAATAAAACACATTGAAAAGCAAAACAATGCAAGTATTTGATGCCTTCAACAAAAATGTATATAAATTACTTCAAGGTTCCTTGATAATAACAGATATTACTGATTTTTATCAAAATGTATGAACTGTTTTAATTAGTTTACAAACAAAACTAACGGCTTTCCATAGTTGTTAAGTCCAACTTAGAGTTAAGTTCAACTTTATAGAATCTTCATTTCATTGACATGTTAGACCCAGCGAAAAAAATAGAATCGATTGATAATTATACAGGCTGTTGAAAACCATATAATTACAGAATGCATTATATTTTTGTTTAAATAAGCACAAACAAACAATAACATAATAATGTTATAATAACAATAAAAGTAAAGTGTTTTTTTATAGCGCTCAATAACATAATAGCGATTTCGGCTTAGCGCAAAGTTAACCTTCATAACTGGACTGATACAGAAAAGAACAGGAGTTTTTTTTTTATATTTTAAAACAAAATTTTTGAAAATCGGACCTACCGTTACGAAGTCACGTGACCTTTTGTCTATGCATGTCAGCCCGAAAATCGCTCAATTTCGTGATTTGTGTACAAAACATATGGAAATATCCGTTTCGTAAAAGGAGGTATATCATTTTTTTTATTTTTTTTATTTTTTATATAAGGTGCAAATGTGAACAATAGCCCACCAGAGTGATATTGTGACTCTAGAGGGGCCAATCAAATGGTCCTTGGTTATTCGGTCTTGTTTACATTTTATATGTTTGTTTTGGGGTAAAAAATAGTTGAATTATAGTTAGAAAAAAACAAAACAAACAAACAATAAAATACCATAAGTAAAAAAAAAAAAAAAAAATACATAAGAATTATAAAAACAATAGAAAACATAAGGAAGAACCTGGCTCTTCCAAATGTTGTTGTCGTATTATTATTCCAAATGCTCTAAAGAATATATGTAGTGAAAACCAGAGTTTAATTATGAAGAATATATGATTTATGGGTAAAAATATGAATTTTATGACCTTATTTGCATAATTTACCATAAATATGTAAATTAATGAATTTTTTAAAAAATTTAAATTACCATTGTATTCTATACACTTCACTTATCATGCGTGCAATTTTTCACGGCGATCGGCCGCTTCGCGGCCGAGATGTTAGGGGGGCCATAATGCCCCCCCCCCCCCCCCCGGCCCGCTGAAGACCTCAAATAGCCCGGCCTTTTTAGGGTTAAGAAAACGGGTTATTTTATCGAGCTGATTAGTTGAACCAATGGCAGCGCGAAGAGAATCGAGAGAGGAGTAATACTTGGGAACTTTCAGAAATAGAATATGTATATATAGGAGTCGTCGTGGATATGTCAAATGGGGGGGGGGGGGGGGGGGATTGGACAAATTTACTTGTGGAAAAATAATAGAACCGCAGTGGGCTAAGGACATACAAGCAATCTAAAATAGTTCCTCTCTAACATTCACTCCTATATAAAATACATGACCAAAATGACTGTTTTGGGGGGAAATGACTGTTCTTGGTATCGTTTTTCATTGGAAAAGATACCCTATCCGATGGACATAATCATTGTGTTACTTTATTTTGGGAAGTGCCCCGTTCCGTTTTTTGGGGGGGCCACCCTGTATAGGGGGCGTTTCAACAAAGATGCCACGTTTATCAGTGGCGTAGCGCGGTCGGACTGATTGGGGGGGGGGGGCACGCAAAATTATTGGGGGGCACACCTTATGTATTTCTTTGTTTTTTCAAAAAATGGCCCTTTATGTTTTCTATTGTTTTTTCAAAATTATTGGGGGGGGGGGGGGCACAGGCCCCCCGTCGCCCCTCCCCCCCCCCACACCCGTAGCTACGCCTCTAAGTTATAGACCTTTACAAAAATGGAAAGCTGGTCGATTCTATTGTGTTTAGAACACAATATAATAAACTTGGATTAAAAGTCATGAATGTTTTCTATTATCAAGGAGATATCATGTTCGTGATGTAAGCTCATGAATATGATTTAATCCATGGCTACACATGGCCTACTAACTTGTAATTCCAACTTAGTTTTGTCGGACCGGTATTTACTTCGTTCAATATTTACATTAAGCAAGAATTTTACTTGGCGATTTTAAATAGCCTAGGAAATGTACTTATCTTATAGTCATAACGTATTTACGACTTTTACTTCTGGAAAGCAAATTGGAGTTGAGATACTTTCAGTTCAAAAAATTGAATGTGTGCAGCTAGTGACTTCACATTGTGGTTATTATTTCATTGAATCCTTATTTTCTCTAAGTAACTGAACTTAAACCAACATTAAGTAAATTGCTTATATGTTTAACTTAAGTAATTAATTGAATACTGGCCGATTAATCTCAGTTTTGATTAATACTAAACAAGTATTTAATAGATTATAAACATTGCGAGGCGAGAGCCACTGTTGTTTTTGTTTTTTGCATACTTCAAACGCCGCTAAATTTTGGAATTAAAGTGATCTATTAACTTGTTTACAATTTCAAACAAAATCACCTGGAGCTGTCATATTTCTCTTCTAATTTGTTGTTAGGTTTATCGTAACAGAAATGCAATGTTTTTAAAATTATTTTTTGTATGTCTGCCTTATTGTTTATATAATTGAACTCCGGGGCTGAATTTCGATTGTAGTCAAAATCAATGGTGATACGAAAATTTCCATTTTATTCACTAGGTAAACAGTGTTCTTTTTCTATGAAACTAACAAATTTGTTATATCATTATTTCATAAGAATCTTACAATAATATTGATATATGATTGAAGTCTCAAATATCACTTTCGGAAGAAAAAAGTTTATATTTTTGTATTTATTTATTTATTTCCACAAATGGATGGGATGGCCCTTTCAGCAGAAACTGATTTTCAAAGGGGTCCCGTAAGTAATTTGAATTGTGAAGGACGATAATGTGTGACAAATGATTAAATTGAATGGACTTTTGTGAAATTTGTTGACAATAGACAAAATTGAAGATGACATTGGCACATTCTTGGCTTCTCGGGGCGAAATTGTTAACTTGTTAATACTCAAGCTTATTGATATACATGAACATTTATTCTTAGAAAGAAACATGAGAAGAGAATTAAAAAATTACTACAAAGTTAGGAAAGAACAACAAAATATATATGCATGACGAATTGAACGATCGTCAAGAAATTACAAAAGGATACAATGAGCAAGGAAGAACAACATAATATATATGCATGACGAATTGAACGATCGTCAATAATTTACACAAAAAAACTTTCAGAATAGAACAAAATAATCGTTACTTACTCTGAAGTAGAAGATGTCGCCGTATTTTCCAGCGTACTCTCGCATCTTCTCGAACACATCGACGCGGAAATCGAGCAGCGATCCGATCAGGGGCAGCCCCTTGGGCCCGGGAGGGTAGAGGCGCCCATCTCGATGGCCGCTCGTCGTCGACTTCGTCGGGATCGCGACGAAACGGAGGACGCGGTGGAGGATGAGCGCGGTGATGAAAAGGATCGTGAACGTCGTCGGAATCGGATCGACGACTGAGGGTCGGTGATCGTGGCAGGACCGGTGTCGTTCACAGCGGCGATGATGTCGACACTGGCTCGTGAGAGTTCTTCCACTTGTATGTAAACCGATGTAGTCGCCATCTTCTTGAATCTTTACTTATCAGTCGGAGTACGTGATGCCAAAATAATGGTGAGTCTCTTCTCATTAAAAGAAAACCCTTTAACGGAAGTGAATCAGGTAATACCTATTATTTTTTTTCAGGCCAGGTGTATCTGTGTTCACTCGCAGACCAGACGATTGTCTCTACAATACCGTACGTTTGTCTCGTTTATCACGTTTAAGTTCTTTTCACCGATGATGAAATATTTCAAATGACTGTGAGACTTTGTTCTCGGAAGTCGGCTAATAAGGGTTTCGTCCTTGTCTCCGACGTCAGCTAGAGTAAATCGTGAGAAATAAACAAAAATGTTATACAGTTAATTGGAAGACATACATAAAACTGTCAGCAATGTTTAGCCTACGTAGTTGTTGATTTCCTTTTCTGCAATCGAAATCAACTCTTTATGAAATTCTTCTTATACAAACAAGTCATATCTTGGTAGAAATTAAATCGGGTCCAAACTAACTCTTAATCGATCGAAAGTTCGAAGAATAAATCTGCGCTTTAGTCAATATCACTCAAACTGTTGGTACATATTGTCCGCACATGCATGTATTACCAAAACGCACGATTCTCCGAGTTCAGTTTGTACAACTCGAGCATCTAATTTAATGTTCCATTCACACAAAAAAGAGGATTTTTTTTTTTTCAATTCACCAGAAGATTCTCCATGGTAGAAGAGTGCTCGTGAACGTGTAAACGTCGCGGGTGAAGCTCCTCCTTCCGTGGTTGCTGAGATTATTCTCCTGCCAATTGGCGCAAAATCTCCTCTTTTAAACATCCAAAAATGCAGAGGAGCAACCCGTAGAAGCTGTTGTTGCTGTTGTTGTTTTTACCCCCACCAAATTTATTTTGTTCGACCTGGATGGCTAGATAACGAAACAAAACAAAAGGAAGAAAAATGGTATTATGATTTTTAAAAACACCCCATATTTGGGCGTCCTACTGAAAACTTTGCAAGCGTGTTGGTAATGGCAAGGGCAGAAGAGGGCGGGGCTTAGCGAACGTTACACAACCATTGACTTGTGATTGGTTGCTTGGTCTTTTGGGTCCAAATTGTTCGACCTTTCTTATCCCCCGATATGAATGCAAATTGCCATAATGGTAGATGGGCTATAGATAGTCCCCAGTAACAAAAGCCGGTGGAATGTTATCAGTAGTGTTTTTTTTTTTTTTTTTTAAGTAATTTTTTTCCCAATTGATTTTTGTCCTACATTTTTACCGCTGGGTCTATCCGTCCTTGCCCTTCGCGTCGCCTGTAAGACTTCTCTGATTGGCTGGGGTCTTCCGCGCATGTGCACACGTAGAAACACCGGGAGCAAGACAAATATGAAATAGGGGATGAGAGGTAGAGAGAAAGGAAGAGAGACCGTGGGGAATATTTATATAGTGGGAGAGAATAAAAAAGGCAGTGGGTGAAAGAGAGACCTACATTCCTTTTTACAAGTTTCGGGGAACGTTGCGACACGCTTGAAAAACACGCCAAATACATATCTCTGTTTACCCCGCGCGATTTGTGGGCGATATTCTGAATAGAAAATAATTCTTTCATCACTGTCGAATAATACTTTAGTGTTGACTCTCTTCTTGTCATTGGGCTAGCCGTCCTTACCCTCTTCAGAAAGCTAGGTCACCGGCAAAAAAGTGCGCTCTATAGTCTGTTTGTCCTTACCCTGTTAAGTAAAGCTGGGTCACCGCCAGACGCGGCCCAAACTTGTGCTAATCGTTTGACGCGAGTCAAAACGTAAGAAACGACTGGCCATAGGCGTCTACAGGACGACGCCATTACGCGTGTGTGTGTGTGTGTGTGTGTGTGTGTGTGTGTGTGTGGGGGTGGGTGTGTGTGTGTGTGTGTGTGTGTGTGTGTGTGTGTGTGTGTGTGTGTGTGTGTGTGTGTGTGTGTGTGTGTGTGTGTGTGTGTGTGTGTGTGTGTGTGTGTGTGTGTGTGTGTGTGTGTGTGTGTGTGTGTGTGTGTGTGTGTGTGTGTGTGTGTGTGTGTGTGTGTGTGTGTGTGTGTGTGTGTGTGTGTGGCGTGTGTGTATGTGTGTCTTTTATGTGTGTGTGCGGGGTGTGTTAAATGGAAATGAATATGAGCAGTTTTTCAGTGTATATGTGTGCGAGCGAGTAACAGTCATGTATCTGTGTATGTGTAGGGGGCGACAAAATACCAAAGACACATGGATTACCATGATTATCGGGAGGGGCTTTCGAACCCACGATCTTCGCAGTAAAAGAAGGCTGCCAGAACCACAGAACCAGACGACCATGGATTATTGTTGGGGAGCCATGACTATACCACCACTATACATTCCCGCGTGAAAGTTACGCCATTACAACAACAACAACGAACAAAAACAACAACAACCACAGAAAAACATAGCCAAATGAAAAATACCCGGGGAGAATAAAATAAACCGTGAAAACGCAACTTCTTGAGACGCCAATAGGCTCACACCATAGAGTTAACTCTATGGCTCACACGCACACCTGCATGCGTAAGTGGCGGATTTCTAATTATTCGAAACCGACACAGCGCAATATATCGCCAACATGCATCAACCGCTCTATAACTGGTCGATTTCAATATAATATACAAAATAAACATGTATCATGTACAAAATGATAATGGGCCGAGCGGCACGCTCCTCGCCTAACCGTTCACGTTTAGTATTAATGTGTAACGAAAGAAAGAAAACAAAACGCAAAATTTAGTTACATAATTATGTAGCTTCTTAATAAGGGATAGTTGAGTTTTGGTCAAACTTAATTTTAGTAACCAAAACCTGCACCATTACGGTACAAACTAATAGTTATAACTCCACCATGTTCGAAAGGTATACACAATTACAAACGACTAAGTGAAAACCCTGTTATCATTCAAAAAGAGTCGTTACAACTCTAGAGGTCGCTCTTTAAAAACTCATTGGTTTTAGCCATTTTCCATGCAAAATTGTGCATGTGACGTTTTGTTAGAATAATTATTAAATATAGATATCATCAACAACTATTTAGAAACCTCTTTTGACATTTTTTTAAAGAAGTATAATTATAAGCATTTTATGTATTTTTTTAAAGTCAAGATATCGTCTAGCCAGACGACATATAAATCAAATATTTTGAAATCAAATTTTACAACTATGAGAGCGTTTGAAAGGGAATGATTCTCATTTTACTTGTTTTATTCAATGAACTTTCAAAATGGAATTAAAACCTAGTGTCAAGGGGCATTTCGGGAAGTACCAATACTCAAGTGTTTAAAGAAGCTATACATATTATGTAACTACATTTCGCGTTTTGCTTTTGTGCGATTTTGCTTCGTCATTACTCCAAGAAAATAATCACCGAAAACCAACGAATAGATACGGGCGAATAAGACAACAAAATGCAATATCATTCCCCCATCACAACACAAGAGCTCTCAACAATAACAATCCTCCTTCTCAGCGAAAACCTTTCGTTGTCGTTGCTGTTACTGTTGTTCCTATTGTTACTTGGGGTCGGTTGTGTAACCGAACTTTTTTTTTGTCCTTACGTTGTCGCCTTTTCGCGTACTTCACATGGCATGCATGGGTCATAATGGTATCGCGAACCGGTGTGACAGGGATAAGTGTCCAACAGTCCAAGTGTCCAGAACAAATTAAATCAAGGGATATCATTCTGTCCACATCGTTCCATGTATGTGTGTAGTGCGTGTGTCACGTGTTAAAACAAACAATGGTATGTGCCATATGATTGTTTAAATATTTTGTGCAGTGTTAGTTCATGGAAGTAGGAGTTTGAGTACCACTCATAAACGATACATTGTATGAGTGACGTCAGCGTGACGTCATGTATGAGTAAATGAGTAGCATTTATGAATGAGTGTTCGTTTGATTGTCCGTCTGTCTGTCTGTCTGTTTGTCTGTATGGTTGTGCTTGTGTGTGTGTACATTTGTATGTGTGTCTCCGTGTTTATGAAGGCTAGAATGCGGACAAAAATAGGGTTTTAAACTGTCCAAATGACGTCATTGCCCATTATCCTAGGCTAGCTGGACACTAATTCCTGTTAGGCTGTTACACCGGCCGGCAGACTCACATCGACCTTGCGTACAACGTTTTATGATGCAGTCTCGTGTACAATTGGATTATAGTACGGCGGCGCGCGATTTTTTTCTTCTTTCTTGTTCATGAACGCATACAAACCAAAATATGTTCAGTATTTATTATCTTGAATTATCATAACCATGCCAAATCTTACTGATAAGAGATAAATTTTCTTGATGTTTTTTTTTTTTTTGGGGGGGGGGGGGGTGGGGGGCGTTGTTCGTAGAGCGAAATGTATGCAGTATTGTTTGTAAATTACAGTTTTGGAAAGTAACCGTACACATCTATATTGGCCAAACCAATTGATCAATATCGTTGAATAAATATAAACAAGGTCTTGTGTGGTAAAATCCGAACCTAAGTATCGTTAGTATGCAGAAATATCGACCTAAATCCATGGCCCCCTTGCGTTCGGCACTGTCCGCGCCGCTAGCGCTGGGACAAGCCCCCATACCGCATACCGTATGGTCTTCTGCACGTAGCGTATACACGGTTTTGCACGAACTTTGTCAAATATCGTTTTATTTTGGAACCAATAAAATATCAATTAGCAAATTTCAAAGCAATGTTTGTCCAAATCTTTCCATCTAAGTTATGATATATACTTTCACGTGGTGGTGATGAAAGCATATTTTTCATTTTTTGCGTATGGGGCGTTTCCAGTACTGTTATTCAGCTTAAAATTAAAACCCTCACATATTCGCCATTCTTTTCAAGGGTTTAACCATTATTTCATAACAAAGAATGTCATGAAGAAAAACAAAAATAATAATAATAATGTTTCGCTTTATATAAGATGGAAATTCATACAATGCAAAATAACTTACAATATAGCTTACAAAAGACAAACATCACATAAACATATTCATTTCATCAATCTCTTATAAAAAAACAATTAAAAAAACAAAACAATTTAAGTCAAAAGGAAACGGGGGGGTAATCGTTCTATGCATAAAGATAAGGTAATTACGGGTTAAACACAACGTTTCTGCATTAGTATAGCTATATTATTGACCGACAATAACAAATATAATTAGCAATCAACGGATATTGACACATGAATAAACATTGATACCGATATAATGTGAAT